>CAUYQU010042744.1:0-69345 GCA_963574635.1 Cheracebus regulus
AAATCAATAAATGTAATCCATCACATAAACAGAATCAAAGACCAAAAACACATGATTATCTCAATAGATGCAGAGAAGACCTTTGACAAAATTCAACAGCCCTTTATGCTAAAAACTCTCAATAAACTAGGTATTGATGGAACATATATCAAAATAATCAGAGCAATTTATGACAAACCTACAGCCAATATTATACCAAATGGGCAAAAACTGGAAACATTCCCTTTGGAAACAGGCACAAGACAAGGATGCTGTCTCTCAACACTCCTATTCAAGATAGTATTGGAGGTTCTGGCCTTGACAATCAGGCAAGAAAAAGAAATAAAGGGTATTCAAACAGGAAAAGAGGAAGTCAAATTGTCTCTATTTGCAGACAACATGATTATATATTTAGAAGACACCATTGTCTCAGCCCAAAATCTCCTTAAGTTGATAAGCAACTTCAGCAAAGTCTCAGAATACAAAATCAATGTGCAAAAATCACAAGCATTCCTATACACCAATAACAGACAAACAGAGAGCCAAATCATGAGTGAACTCCCACTCACAATTGCTACAAAGAGAATAAAATATCTAGGAATACAACTAACAAAGGATGTAAAGGACCTCTTCAAGGAGAACTACAAACCACTACTCAAGGAAATAAGAGAGGACATATACAGTTGGAAAAACATTGCATGCTCATGGTTAGGAAGAATCAATATCACAAAAATGGCTATACTGCCCAAAGCACTTTATAGATTCAATGCTATCCTCCTTAAGCTACCATTGACTTTCTTCACAGAAATGGAAAAATCACCTTAAATTTCATACGTAACCAAAAAGAGCCCATACAGGCAGGACAATCCTAAGGTAAAAAGAAAAAGCAGGAGGCATCATGCTACCTGACTTCAAACTATACTACAAGGCTACAGTAATTAAAACAGCATGGTATTGGAACCAATGTAGAGATATAGACTAATGAAACAGAACAGAGGCATAGAGAAATCATGCCACACATCTACAACCATCTGATCTTTGACAACCCTAACAAAAACAAGCAATGGGGAAAGGATTTCCTATTTAATAAATGGTGTTGGGAAAACTGGCTTACCATATGCAGAAAACTGAAACTGGATCCTTCTTACACCTTATAAAAAAAAATTAACCCCAGATGGATTAAATATTTAAACATAAGACCTAAAGTCATAAAAACCATAGAAGAAAACCTAGGCAATATCATTCAGGACATAGGCATGGGTAAAGACTTCATGACTAAAACATCAAAAGCAATGGCAGCAAAAGCCAAAATAGACAAATGGAATCTAATTAAACTTAAGAACTTCTGCACAGCAAAAGAAACTATCATTAGAGTGAACCAGCAAATGATAGAATGGTAAAAAAAATTTTTGCAATCTACCCATCTGACAAAGGGCTAATATCCAGAATCTACAAAGAACTTAAACAAATTTACTAGAAAAAAAAAACAAACAACCCCATCTAAAGTGGGCAAAGGATAGGAACAGACACTTCTCAAAAGAAGACATTCATGCATCCAACAAACATATGAAAAAAAGCTCATCATCATTGGTCATTAGAGAAATCCAAATCAAAACCACCATCTCATGCCAGTTTAAAAATCAGGAAACAACAGATGCTGCAGAGGATGTGGAGAAATAGGAACACTTTTACACTGTTGGAAGGAATGTAAATTATTGTGGAAGACAGTGTGGCAATTCCTCAAGTATCTAGAACTAGAAATACCATTTGACCCAGAAATCCCATTACTGGGTCTATACCCAAAGGATTATAAATCATTCTGTTACAAAGACACATGCACACATATGTTTTTTTGCAGCACTGTTTACAATAGCAAAGACTTGGAACCAAGCCAAATGCCCATCAATGATAGACTGGATAAAGAAAATGTGGCACATATACATGATGAAATACTATGCAGCCATAAAAAGGATGAGTTACTGTCCTCTGTAGGGACATGGATGAAGCTGGAAACCATCATTCTCAGCAAACTGACACAAGAACAGAAAACCAAACACTGCATGTTCTCACTCATAAGTGGGTGTTGAATAATGAGAACACATGGACACAGGGAGGGGAACATCACACACTGGGGCCTGTCAGAGGGTTGGGGGCTAAGGGAGGGACAGCAAGGGGTGAGGGCATAGGGGAAGGATAGCATTAGGAGAAATATCAATGTAGATGATGGGGTGATAGATGCAGCAAACCATCATGGCAGGTGTATACCTATGTAACAAACCTGCACTTTCTGCACATGTACCCCAGAAATTAAAGTGTAATTTTAAAAAAAGTTATTGGTCTTAAAGATGAGATAGAAAGAGAGAGATGGGGCAGAAAATTTAGTTAACAAGATAATATCAGAGAAATTCAAAAACCAAGAGAAAGATGTAAATAACCAAGGAAAATAAAAGGCTATATGGAACACCAAGCAGATTTAACCCAAAGAAGACTACCTCAAGGGCTTTAATAAACAAACTCTCAAAGGTCAAGAATGAAGAAAGAATGCTAAGAGCAGCAACAAAAAAGGAACAAATAACCGGCAATGAAGCTAAAATATATCTTGCTGCAGACTTTTCAGTGGAATCCTTGAAGGCCAGGAGAAAGTGGCATGACATATTTAAAGCACTGAAGGAAAATGACTTTTGCCCTATAGTAGAATATCTGGTGAAAATATTCTTCAAATATGGAGGAGAAACAAAGACTTTTCCAGACAAACAAAATCTGAGAGATTTCATTAACACCAGACCTGTCCTATAAGAAATGTTAAAGGGAGTTCTTCAATCCAAAAGAAAAGGATGATAAGGAGCAATAGAAAATCATTTGAAGGTACAAAAGTCACTTTCTCTTGTAAGCACACATAAAAACACAGAAAATTATAACAACTTAGTTGTGGTATATAAACTGAGAGAATGTGTTCCCTTTCCAGGTCCACAAGGGGGCGTAGTTGTAAGGACAAGAATTTCCAGCACCATGCCACACTCCCATCTCTCTCCATCCGGGAGAGTCAACGGTTTATGTTTGAATTTCGTGGGCATGGGAAGAAACTAAAAGTCAATCACTCCAGCGGAAGTTCTAAGGAACTCCTTTCTTTGGCCCAGGATCTTGGAGAAGGTGGGGATTCCTCCCAGGATAAAAGTCCATGTCCACACACCTGGCCAGATTTCCCCTCTGGAATCACCTTCCACACTCTTTGTGGAAGCCTTTCTCTTCTTCTCCTTTCTTTCTCTTTTCTCTACCTTACTAAAATCACCTTCCTTCAACACTTCTTGGGTCTGATATTTACTTTTATGAGCATACGGTGCACCTGCAATGGCCCCACTGCTTATTCTTTAAGAGGTTGGAGGCCAAGAACCCAAGGAGCTAAAAACCCGGTTACAGAATTACTCATCTCTTGAGTAGAAAGACTGAAATATATGAAAAATCATAACTACAACAACAACTTTTTACAGTATAATGAAAAACATAGATACAAAAAGAAGTCAAAAGGCAAAGAAATGAAGTCAAAGTGTAGAGTACTTTTTTTCATTTTCTCTTGGTTCATTTGTAATTTTTTGATGCAGTCAGTGTTAAGTTGTCATCAGTTTTAATAAAATGGGGTATAAGATATTACTTGCCATTCTCATAGTTATCTCAAATCTTAAAACATGCAACAAATAAATGAAAACTAAAAAGTAAGAAATTAAAACATACGTCCAGAGAAAATCACTTTCACTAAAAGAAAGACAGAAAGGAAGAGAAGATCACAAAGCAGACAGAAAACAAATAACAAAATCGCAGGTATAAGTCCTTACTCATAAATGATAACATTGAATGTGAGTTAGGCAATAAATCCAATAAAAAGACACGGAGTGACTGAATGGATTAAAGTAAAACAAAACCTAATGCTCTGTGGCCTACAGGAAACACATCTCACCCATAAAGACACACATAGACTGAAAAAACGGAATAGAAAGATATACCATGCAAATGAAAACTAAAAAAGCAGAAATAGCTATACTTATATTAGACAAAGTAGATTTCAAGAAAAAAATAATAAAAAGACAAAAAGATCATGATATACTGATAACAGGATAAATTCAGCAAAAAGTTATAACAATTGTAAATATTTATGTACCCAACACTGGAGCACCCAGGTATATAAAGCAAATATTATTCGAGCTAACAAGGGAGATAGACCCTAATATACTAATAGCTGTAGACTTTAACAACCCATTTTCAGCATTGGTCAGATCATCTACACAGAAAATTAACAAAGTATATTTGACTCAATCTGCACTATAGAACAAATGAATCTAATAGCTAGTAAGGGAACATTTCATCCAATGGTTGCAAAATACACATTCTGCTCCTTGATACATGGGTCATTCTCAAGGATAGAACATATGTTAATCCACAATGCAAATCTTAAAAAAAATAAAATATAGGCTGGGCATGGTGGCTCACGCCTGTAATCCTAGCACTTTGGGAGGCTGAGGCAGGTAGATCACAAGGTCAAGAGATGGAGACCATCCTTGCCAACATGGTGAAACCCCATCTCTACTAAAAATACAAAAATTAGCAGGGTATGGTGGCACATGCCTGTAGTGCCAGCTACTCAGGAGGCTGAGTCAGGAGAATGGCTTGAACCCAGGAGGCAGAGGCTGCAGTGAGCCAAGATCGCACCACTACACTCAAGCCTGGGTGAGAGAGTAAAACTCTGCCTCAAAAAAATAAATAAAATAAAATAAAAATATAGAAATAATACCAAGCATCTTCTCTGACTATAAGGTAAGAAAACGGCATATCAATAACAAGTGAAATTTTGAAAACTATATAAGCATACGTAAATTAAATTATACACTCTGGATTGGCCAGTGCAAAGGAAGAAAAAAAGAAAATTGAAACACAGCATACCAAAACAAATGGGAAACAATGAAAGCAGTATCCCATAGGGATACTTTATACCTCTAAGTGCCTAAATCAAAAAATAAAAATTTCAAATAAAGAAACTAACAATGTATCTTAAAGAACTCAGAAACACACTGGTAGGAGAAGAGAAATTAAAAAAAAGGTCAAAGCCGAAACAAATGAAATTTAAATGAAGAAAACAATACAAAAGATCAACAAAAAGAAAAGTTGTTCTGAAAGGATAAATAAAATTGATAAACATTTTGCCAGACCAAGAAAGAGAGAAGACCCAAATAAAATCAGAAATGAAAAAAGAGACACTAGAACAGATACTGTACACTAGAACAGAGGATCATTAGAGGCTACTATTAGGAGTATATGGCAAGAAATTAGAAAATGTAGAGTAATGGACAAATTTCTAGACACATACAATCTACCAAGATTGAATGGTGAATAAATTCAAAATCTGAACAGACCAGTAACAAATAATGGGAAAGAAGCCATAATTTAAAAAGCCTCCCAGGAAAGAAAAGCCCAGGACACAATGGCTTTACTGCTGAATTTCACCTAAGATTTAAAGAAGAACTTACATCAATCCCACTCAAGCTATTCTGAAAAATACAGGATGAGGAAATATTTCCAACTCATTCTACAAAGCCAGTATTACTCTGATGCCAAAACCAGAAGAAAAAAAATCAAAGAGAGAGAAAAAAAAAAACTGCAGGCCAATATATCTGGTTGGCATTGATGGAAAAAATCCTTAACAAGATATTAGCAAACAGAATTCAGCAACACACTAAAAAATTCATTCATCATGACCAATGGGGATTTATCTCAGAGATGCAAAGATGATTCAATATATGCAGATGAATCAATGTGACACATCATATCAACGAAGAACAAAAACCATATGTTCATTTCAATTGATGCTGAAAAAGCATTTGATGAAATTCAACATACTTTCAGAGTAACAGCATCAAACACTAGGTAGAGAATGATCATAATTTAACATAATAAAAGCCATTTATGACAAACCCACAACTGGTATTACACTGAATGAGAAACACTGAATGCCTTTCCTCTAACATCTGGAACATGAACAGGATGACCATTTTTATCACTGTTACTCAACACAGTAATAGAAGTCTTAGCTAATGCAATCAGATAAGGGAAACAAATAAAGGGCATCCCAACTGGAAAGAAAGAAACCAAATTATCTTTGTTTGCAGATGATATAATCTTATATTTGAAAAACCCTAAATATTCCACCAAGAAACTATTAGAAAAACAAATTCAGTTTGTTTGAAGGATACAACATTCACATACAGAAAACAGCAACATTTCTATATGACTTCAATGAACAATCTGAAAAAGAAATCAAGAAGGTAATTCCATTTACAATAGCTATAAATAAAATTAAATACCTAGGAATAAACTTAGCCAAAGAAGGGAGAGAACTTTATAATAAAAGCAATAAAACAATGAAGAAAGAAACTGAAGAAAGGAAGCAGTTATACTCCCAACTGGGACATTACCCTAGTGGCCTAAGAACCAACCCTCATTTCCCATAGTGGCCATGGCAGGCCCTGCCCAAGGAGAATCTGAGTTCAGACCCACCTAACCCTGTTCCCACCTGATGGTATTTCTCTACCCACCCCAGCAGCTTAACACAAAAGACATAAACTTTTGGGAGCTCTATGACCCTTCCCATCACCTGAAAAACAAGACTACTTTCCCTGGACAACTTAGGGGAAGCTCACATACAACTACTACTACTCAGCTGGTGCCTTCTTGCAAGTGCCTCCTCCTGGCTGGAGGCCAACCAACTCAGGCCATTACAGCACCTCATGGCAGAATAACACTGTACCTAGGAAGGAAAAAAACTGGCTACCAACATTTTGCCTGCAACACCCTGGCTAACTAGAGGTCCTGAGTCCATCCATGTGACAAATTCACTACTAGCATAACCAGTATTTGAGAAAGCCAGCACAATAAGCTTAACTACAATCAAGGAATCACACAGAGTCTACGTCACTGCTTGCCACCTCCACCAGAGTAGGTGCTGGTATTCACTGCTGGTAGATCTGAAGACAGGTCACATCACTGGATCCTTCACAGACATTTCCAGCACCAGCCCAGAACCTGGTAGTTTCGCTGGATGGACAGATTCATAAGCACAATAACGATCACTGTCATCTGGCTCTCAGGAAGCCGCATCCCTAGCGGATAGGTCAGAGTACCATATCAAGAAATCACCACATAGAACAAAACAATCTGAACAGCAGAATTTCAGTGTCAGATCTTTCTGCTGGTGGGAAGTTTCTTATAGTGGAGACACAATTGCAGTGCTGGGCACAGTACAAAAAGTACCCCAAGTGCACTTCTACCCCAACAGGTAGCCAGCTTCTATGATTATGGAGGGCCTTGGAGAAGAGGTCTTTGTTTTCTCTTGGCACACCACAGCATACACAGCTAGGGTGTCCTCCACAGGAATGCACCTATATACAGCCTTACTGGAAGAAGGCAGGCAGCCACATAGGAGGAACACTCCCCATATTCAGGTTGTAGAAGAGGCAATGTCAAATTCCTCCCTGCTTCTAACATCAATCTTCCTACAGATGAAAAGCAGTGCCTGTCTGATCTGAATAGTTGGGACACTGGGGCAGGTGTGAGGCTATGAGGTACATAGTTTTTCTTGAGGTAGAGATTATCTTGAGGTAGACACTATGAGGTAGATAGTCAACCATTTGGTATTACATCTACCCACCTGACTTAGTTACAACAAGTTCCTGCCAGGAATATATCCCCTATTGGCCTGAAGCTCAAATCATCAAGTCAGTAAATAAAATACTGGAGGAAAACTAAATAAATAAAGTATACACTATGAGAAAATGAGATAGGCTTCCCTAACATTCCAGCACCATATGAGACAGTGAACTGGCTCACACACCAAATACATAACTACTACAACGAGCATCGGTGAAAGCCAATGCACAAACACTCTATAACTAAGGAACTCATAGAGCTTATTTACTCTAAAAGCATAAATAATCAAATTAGGCTAAAATAAACTATAAACATTAAAATCCTATCCTTAAGTGGGAAAGAAAATAAATGTAAAAATATACAGTCCAATCAAAAATGAATTCAATAAGAATTTGAAGAAATAGTCTACCCAAATAAGAAAGAACCAGAAAAGTAATTCTGGTAATATGCCAAAACAGGGTTCTATATACCCTCAGTAGATCACACTAGCTCCCCAATAATGGATCCAAACTAAGAAGAAATCTCTGAAATGCCAGATAAAGAATTTAGAAAGTTGAGTATTAAACTACTCAAGGAGGTACGTACCAGAGAAAGGTGAAAATAAAGAAATTTTTTAAAATCCGGAATATAAATGAAAAGTTTTCCAGAGAAATAGATATCATAAAAACAATCACAACTTCTGAAAATGAAAATAGAAGACACACTTAGGGAAATACAAATGCAGTGGAAAGTTTCACCAATAGATTATAACAAGTAGAAGAAAGAATTTCGTAACTCAAAGACAAGGCTTTTGAATTAACTCAGTTAGACAAAGACAAAGAAAAAGGAATTTAAAAGAATGAAAAAAGTATTCAAGAAATACGGGACTACGTAAAATGGCCAAACTTAAGAATAATTTGTCATCTTGAGGAAGAAAAGTCTAAAGTTTGGAAAATTTATTTGAGGGAATAACTGGCGAAAATTTTCCTGATCTTGCTAGAGATCTAGACATCCAAATGTCAAAAGAATCTTAAGAGCTGAAATACAAAAGCATCAGGTAACTTACAAAGGAAAACATAGCAGATTAACAGCAGATTTCTCAGCAGAAACCTTACAAGCAAGAGGGATTAAGGTCTCATCTTTAGCCTCTTTAAACAAAATAATTGTCAGACAAGAATTTTGTATCTAGCAAAACTAAGCTTCATGAATGAAGGAGAGATAAATTATTTTTCAAGCAAACAAATGCTGAGAGAATTCGCCACTACCAAACCAGCACAAGGAGTGCTAAAAGGAGTTCTAGATCTGTGAACAAAAGCTTGATATACACCAAAATAGAATCTCCTTAAAGCACAAATCTCACAAGATCTATAAAACAATAACACAATAAAAAAAAAAACAAAATATATAGGCAACAATGATCATAATAAATAGAACAGTACTTCATATTCCAATACTAATGTCTAATGTAAATGGCCTACATACTTAAAAAATACAGAATGGCAGAATGGATTAGAAAAAACACCAATTAAATATCTACTGTCTTCAAGAGACTCATCTAACACATGAAGACTCATGCAAGCATAAAGGGGTGGAAAAAGATATTCCATGCAAATCAAATGGAAACCAAAATCAACCAGGAGTAGCTTTTTTTTTTTTTTGCTGTTTTTACAGCTTTATTGACGTATAACTGACATATGATATATTGCACACACTTAAATTGTGCAATCTAAGTTTTGTCTTATGTATACACACCAGTGAAACCCTTACCACAATCAAGATAATGAACATACCTATACCCCATAAAGCTTCTATACCTCTTTGAAAGTCCATCCTCCTCACTTCTCCCACCTAATCCACAGGCATCCACTGACCAGATTTATGTCTATATAAGTTCACTTGTATTTTCTAGAAATCGACATAAATGGAATAATACAGTTTTTGCTTGCTTTTCTCTGGCTTCTTTCACTTTGCATAATTATTTTGAAATTCATCCATACTATTGCATTTATCAATATGTCATTCTTGTTGATTTTTTAAATCATATTCCCTTATTATCTTTTTACTATCTATAGAAGCTTAGTGGTGTCAACTCTTGTTCTTGAAATCAGTAATTTGTGTCATCTTTATTTCTTTTTTCCTCAATCAGTGTAGGTAGAGAGTTAGCAACTTTATTAATCTTCTCAACAAACTAGCTTTTGGCATCACTGATTTTTCTTTATTGTTTTTCTGTTTTACTTCACTGTTTTCTGCATTGATTTCTTTTATTTCATTTTCTTCTGTTTTCTGTGCTTTCTTTGCGCTTTTTTTTCTAGTTTTTAAAGGTGGTAACCAATAATATTGATTTATGACTTTTATTATTTTCTTTTTATTATTTTTTAATTATACTTTAAGTTCTGGGGTACATGTGCAGAATGTGCAGGTTTGTTACATAGGTATACACGTGCCATGGTAGTTTGCTGCATCAATCCCCTAATCATCTACATTAGGTATTTCTCCTAATGGTATCCCTCCCCAATCCCCCTACCACCTACAATCCCTCACCTAGCCCCACCACTGCCTGACAGATCCCTGTGTGTGATGTTCCCCTTCCTGTGTCCATGTGTTCTCGTTGTTCAACACCCACTCATGGGTGAGAACATGTGATGTTTGGTTTTCTGTTCTTGAGTCAGTTTGCTGAGAATGATGATTTCCAGCTTCATCCATGTCCCTACAAAGGACATTAACTCATCCTTTTTTATGGCTGCATAGTATTCCATGGTATATATGTGCCATATTTTCCTTATCCAGTCAGTCTTTGATGGGCATTTGGGTTGGTTTCAAGTCATTGCTATTGTAAACAGTGCCACAGTAAATACACTTGTGCATGTGTCTTTATAATAGAATGATTTATAATCCTTTGGGTATATACTCAACAACAGGATTGCCAGTTCAGATTGTATTTCTAGTTCTAGATCCTTGAGAATCCAACACACTGTCTTCCACAATGGTTGAAATAATTTATACTCCCACCAACAGTGTAAAAGCGTTCCTATTTCTTCACATCCTCTCCAGCATCTATTATCTCCTGATATTTTAATGATCACCATTCTAACTGGTGTGAGATGGTATCTTAATGTGGTTTTGATTTATATTTCTCTAATGACCAATGATGGTGAGCTTTTTTTCATGTTTGTTGGGTGCATAAATGTCTTCTTTTGAGAATTGTCTGTTTATATCCTTTGCCCACTTTTTGATGGGGTTATTTGTTTGTTTTTTTCTTGTAAATCTGTTTAAGTTCTTTGTAGATTCTGGATATTAGTCCTTTGTCAGATGGGTAGATTGCAAAAATTTTTTCCCATTCTGTTGGATGCTGGTTCACTCTAATGATAGTTTCTTTTGCTGTGTAGAGCTCTTTAGTTTAATTAGATCCCATTTGTATATTTTGGCTTCTGTTGCCATTGCTTTTGGTGTTTTAGTCATGAAGTCCTTGTCCACGCCTATGTCCTGAATGGTTTTGCTTAGGTTTTCTTCTGGAGTTTTTATGGTGTTAGGTCTTATGCTTAAATCTTTAATCCACCTGGAGTTAATTTTTGTATAAGGTGTAAGGAAGGGATTCAGTTTCAGCTTTCTGCATATGGCTAGTTTTCCCAACATCATTTACTGAATAGGGAATCCTTTCCTTATTGCTTGCTTTTGTTAAGTTTTTCAAAGATCAGATGGTTGTAGATGTGTGGTGTTACTTCTGAGGCCTCTGTTCTGTTTCATTGGTTTACATCTCTATTTTGCTAACAGTACCATGCTGTTTTGGTTACTGTAGTCTTGTAGTGTAGTTTGAAGTCAGGTAGCATGATGCCTCCAGCTTTTTTTTTTCTTAGAATTGTCTTGCCTGTATGGGTTCTTTCTGGTTCCATATAAAGTTTAGGTGTTTTTTTTTCCAATTCAGTGAAGAAAGACATTATATAATGATAAAAAAGATGAGTCCAATAGGAAAATATTGCCATCCTAATATATATATATATGCACCTAACATGGGAGCTCCCAAATTTATAAAACAATTACCAGTAAACAGAAGAAATAAGATAGACAGCAATACAATGATAATGGGAGACTTCAGTACTCCACTGACAGCACTAGAAAGATCATAAAGACAGAAATCTACAACAAAAACAACAAAGGAACTTAAACTGTATTTACAGTACATTATTCCTTAAAATTGCAGAATGTACATTCTTCTCATCATTACAATAATGTAATGTACATTACAATAATGTACATTATTCTCATCAGCATATGGAATATTCTCTAAAATAGACCATATGATGGATCACAAAAATAGTCTCAATAAATTCAATTAAAATATTATCAAGTGTTTTCTCAGGCAACAAAGGAATAAAACTGGAAATTAAATCCAAAAGAAACCCTCAAAACTATCCATTACATGGAAATTGGGTTAATAATGACATCAAGACAGAAATTAAGAAATTCTTTGAACTGACACAACCTATCAAAACCTCTAGGATACACCAAAAGTGGTGCAAAGAGGAAAGTTTATAGCATTAAATACTGATGTCAAAATGTCTGAAAGAGCACAAATAGAAAACCTAGGGTCACACCTCAAGGAACTAGAGAAAGAACAAACTAAATCCAAACCTAGTAGAAGAAAAGAAATAACAGAGATCGGACTAGAAGTAAGTGAAACTAAAACATAAAATACAAATGATAAGTAAAACAAAAAACTGGTTCTTTGAAAAGATAAACAACATTGACAGAACATTAGTGAGATTAACCAAGAAACAAAGAGAGTTAAAATAAGTTCAATTAGGAATGAAACTGGAGATACTACAGCTGATTTCACAGAAATACAAAAGATGATTCAAAGCTACTAAGAACACCTTTATGTCCACAAACTAGAAAGTCTAGAGGAAATGGATGAATTCTTGGAAATGTATAACCCTCCTAGATTAAATCAGGAAGAAATAGAAACCCTGAAACAAGAATAGCAAGAAGTGAGATTGAACCAGTAATAATACAACAAAAAAGGGCAGAGAAAGAGGGAAATCTCTAAATCATTCTATGTAGCCAGTATCACTCTAATACAAAGAGGAGGAAAGGACTGAACAAAAAAGGAAAACTACAGACCAATATCCCTGATGAACAGAGATGAAAGAATCCTCAACAGATACTAGATAACCAAATGCAATAGCGTATCAAAAAGATAATACATCATGATCAAGTGGGTTTCATATCAGGAATACAGAGATGATTTAACATATAATAATATTGATATTGATGTATCAATAAATGTGATACATCACATAAACTGAATTAAAAACAAAAATCATATGATCATTTCAATAGATGCATAAAAAGAATTGATAAAATCCAGCATCTCTTTATGATAAAAACCCACAACAAAATAAGCATAGAAGGAACATACCTCAAAGCAAAAAGAGGCATATGTAACAAACCCACCACCAACATAATACTGAATGGGGAAAGTTGAAAGCATTCCCCTTGAGAACTGGAAAAAGACAAGGATGCCCACTTTCACCACTTCCATTCAACATAGTACTAGAAGTCCTGGCCAGAGCAATCAGACAATGGAAAGAAATAAAAAGCAAATGAATTGGAAAAGAGGAAGTCAAACTATCACTGTTTGCCAGTGATATATGATTGTTTACCTAGAAAACCCTAAAGATTCGTCCAAAAAGCTCCTAGTTCTAATAAGCAAATTCAGTGAAGGCTTAGAATACAAATTCAATGTACACAAGTAAGTAGCACTGCTATACACCAACAATGACCAAGCTGAGAATAAAATCAAGAATTCTTTTTACAACAGCTGCAAATAAATAAAATACTTACAAATATACCTAACCAAGACAGTGAAAGATCTCCACAAGAAAAACTACCAAACATTGCTGAAAGAAATCACAGATGACTCAAGTAAATGGAAACACATTCAATGCTCATGGACGAGTAGAATCAATATTGTGAAATTCACCGTACTGCCCAAAGCAATCAACAGAGTCAATGCAATTCCCATAAAAATACCATCATTATTCTTGACAAAACTAGAAAAAACATCCTAAAATTAATATGAAACCAAAAAAGACCCCACATAGCCCAAGCAACACCAAATAAAAAGAACAAATCTGGAGGCATCACATTACCTGACGTCAAAGTATACTATAAGTCCATACCCACCAAAATGCCATATTGTTGATACAAAAATAGTCACATGCCCAATGAACTGGACAGAAAATCCAGAAATAAAGCCAAATACTTACATCCAACTGAGTTTTGATAAAGCATACGAAAACAAAAATTGGGAAAAGGATCCCCTATTCGATAAATGAACAGTGCTTGGATAATAGACAAGCCACATGTAGAGGAATGAAACAGGATCCTTATTTCTCAACTTATACAAAATTCATCTCAAAGTGGATCAAAAACTTAAATATAAGACCTGAAACTGTAGTAATTATAGAAGATTACATTTAAAAAAACCTCTTCTAGGCATTGGCCTAGGAAAAGATTTCATGACTAGGACCCCAAAAGCAAATACAGCAAAAACAAATAAATGGGACACAATTCAGTGAGAAAGCTTCTGCATGGCAAAAGCATGATTAATTAATCAGCAAAGTAAACAACACATAGACTGAGAGAAAATATTCAAAAACTATGCATTCAACAATGGACTAATATCCAGAATCTACAAGGAACTTCAATCAGATTGGCAAGAAATAATAATAATCTTATTAAAGAGGGCAAATGACATGAATGGACATTTCTTAAAACAGGATATACAAAAAGCCAACAAATATATTTTTAAAAGTTCAGTATCATTAATTATCAGTAAAATACAAATTAAAATGGCAAGAATTACCATAATTAAAAATTCAATAAACAGTAGATGTTTGTTTGGATGTGATGAGAAAGAAACACTTTGGCTTTTCTTTGTGTGTATGTGTGTGAGTGTGAGATAGAGTTTTGCTTTTGTTGCCCAGGCTAGAGTGCAATGGTGAGATCTTGGCTCACTGCAACCTCTGCCTCCTAGATTCAAGCAATTCTCCTGCCTCAGACACCCAAGTAGCTGGGATTAGAGGCATACGCCACAATACCTGGCTAATTTTGAAACTTTAGTAGAGACGATGTTTCTCCATGTTGGTCAGGCTGGCAAGGAAACACTTTACATTGATGGTGGGAAACTAGTACAGCCACTATGGAAAACAGTATGAAGTTTCCTTAAAGAACTAAAAACAGAACTACTATTTAATCCAGAAAGTTCACTACTGGATATCTATGCAAACAAAAATTAGTCATTTTATGAAAAACACACATGCACATGCATGTTTATAGCAGCACAATTTGTCATTGCAAAAATATGGAACCAATGTCGATGCCCGTTAATGAACAGATTAAAAATGTGGGGTGTATATATACGTGTGTGTGTATGTGTGTGTGTGTGTGTATACGAAACTGGATACATATATTTTGTATCCAGTTGGATGAAACTGGAGGCCAATATTCTAAGTGAAGTAACTCATGAATGTAAAACCAAGCATCATATGTCCTCACTTGCAAATGAGAGTTAAGCTATGAGGATGCAAAGTCATAACAATGTTATAATGGACTTTGAGGAACTGGGGGTGAAGGTTGGAGGGGTGAGGGACAAAAGACTACCTTTCAAGTACAGTATACACTGCTTATGTGACAGGTGCACCAAAATCCCAGAAATCACCATTACAAGACTTATCCATGTAACCAAAACCACCTGTTCCCCCAAAACTATTGAAAAACAATTAAATTTAAAAATAGTAATAATAAAAATTGATGTGCATCCATAGGAATTCACGGCATCATGTTTTAGAATTGGTCCATGAACTTTACATTATGAAATCATACTTTAAAAGAAAACTTTTAAAATTTTGGTTGTTTATCGCAAAACGGGAGAGAAGTTGAGGAATTCTCACATGGTGACTCTGCCTTCAAGGTCTTAACTGCTTGGAGTGTTAAGTATCTATTTAATAATCAATTTGTTGGTCAAAATTTTTCAACAGCTCCCTACCGTACACAAAAAACGAAACTATTTTTGCTGTCAGCTACAGCTTATATACAAATTGTCCTGCCAGTGTTTCTTGTCTGCCATACACTCTGCATTACCCTTCTTCAGTCACGTCAGATTTGCCACAACTTCCTTTCCATACTCTGCATTCCCCAACTTCCACATCTTTGCTCTGATTGATTCCTCTTCACAGAATGCAAATCATACCGCCTCTCCCCCAATTCTAACTCCCATTACTGCTTCACGATCAAATGTAATTAACCCTCCTCCTATACTACTCCTAGAATTTCCACATCAATCTAATACTCAATTTATTCAGTCTTTGCATATTAAAAAATAAAAAGTGACAGGCCATCTCACCCGAATATTCATGTATTCATGTTCATGGATATAATATATTAAAATTCTTTTGCCAGTGTTTATTATTTTCCCATTCCCCAGAAGCAGAAGTTCAAGAACACAGTATTGGAGTATATTAGCTTCTTAGTATCATAAACAAATAATACACTTTCTACTCCTGTTAGTTATTTTCTGCTAGCATTTTTCCAGTAGTTTTGGCTAGGAAATGATCTTTCTACATGTAAAGAAGAAAAGTAGAAAAGAATTGCCTACATGAATAAAGCATTTTATTGTATAGTGAGACCTTACCAATATAAATGCATATGTGTTGCTACATTTTGCTTCATTGTGTTTCATTTCACCTGCAAGAAACTCATCTTACTTAAAGATTCTAGAATATCATTTTTATGTTTCTCTAATACCACAAAAAATATTCCAAAAAGATATTCAGGCATACTGATATCCCCTACTCTTATAAAAATTCATGTTCAAGATAGCTTAAAACCAGTTCTTTTGTACTGAATATTCCATGTCAGGAAGAAACTTTGAGTAATCAATATTTTTATTTCAATAAAATTAAGTTTATCATATAGTCTCCTAAGCACAGATTTTAGTAAGAATTAAAGAAAAAAAACTTGAAGATACTGGATAGAGAAGGAATAGTAAGCAGAGAGAGAGAAAGGAGAAAAGAGAAATGGGTAGATTAAAAAGAAGTATAATAAAATAAAGGAATAAAATGAAATGTCTAGTTATGAAATAGGAAGGAAACATGTAAGCAGAGAATGAAGAATCCAAATATTAGCTTTTGTATTTTTTCTTAATGTTAACCTAGCTATTTTTTATTTTTTGAATTCAAAAAAATTACAAAATTCATCAAGCAAGTTTCACTTCTGGAATGGAAGACCAAAAAAATCATTTAGGTAAAGAAAAATCAGAAAAGCTTAATGAGAAAAATAAATGTTTCATGTCAATAATGAGTCTTGAAGGTAGTAGGAATGTGCAAGACCAAGATGTAGAAGAACAGAGAAATCAAGATAGATGATGTGGGAATTTGTGGTCCTTTTTATTCTTAGTAACTGGCAATTATGGAAACAAAAGTGTTGACTCGGAAGCTAAAATGTTAAATTAATTTTCAATTATCCTGGAACTAGAAAAACTAAATTGCAGTTAACAAGAGAACCTGGGTAAATACCTTAAGTTTTCTGTAAGACCCAGAAATGCTACTGTCACAGCTTTTTTGTTCCCATAGTTTGGGAAGCAGGAGAGGGTGTTACAAGCCCCTTTATTCCTGCCACCAGCAGCTAGCTAGGCAGAAAGGAGTGGCACCCAGTGGCTTTTTTCACTCCCATAGTTTGGCAAGTGGGAGAGAGTGTTATAGTTCTTTCCACTTCTGCCATTTAGTGGGTTCTGGGTTCTTGTCCCATGACTAAGAGGAATGAGGTATGTAGACACTGGAGACTTAGCAAGGCAGAGTAGAATTTTATTGGGCAACTCAAAAGATCTCAATAGCAAAAAGGGACCTGAAGTGGTTAGCTGTCTGTGAGGCTGAGTCCTGGGTGGTTAATGGGCTTAGAATGGGGAAGGGTGTGATGACTGGTCCATGGGTGGGCATGGAGAAAGCACTATTCAATTGGTTAAAAGGCATCATCCAGAAGGAACAAATCAAGAAAGAGTAGATAAGATGGGAATTGAAGCTCCCACCCCAGTAGTGGACTCTATCTGGAACTGGCAGTTCAGTTATCAGGGTGAAGGTTGAGCCCTACCAGGGACCCACCTCTGTCTTCCTAGGAATTTGTGTGTCTCCTGTTATTATCACTAATTTGTAGGGCAAAGGGCAAAACAAAATAAACAACCCTCATGAGAATGAGCACATCTTTGTATAATCTCAGTTCCTGAGAGATAGAGATCTTCTGCCCTGGAAAAACTGCCTGCCAAATGCAAAATTTAATTATTAAGGGAAGATAAAATTATCCAGCATTTACTTAAAAAATTTTCAAAGAAAATGTTCAACAGTTAAACAAAATACCTAACCAATGGGTTGAAATATCTCTACAAGAAAAACTACAAAACAGCACTTAACCAAAACTAGCCAGGCCTTTAAAAAAAAAATACATAGTCAAAATGAAAAACAATGGTAATACAATCCAACAAAGTGTTTGGAACATTCTTATAAAGTTAAACTTATACCTACCACAGTCATTTTTCTCTCTCTCTCTCATTTTTTTTTCTTTTAGTTTATTGAAGTCCATTCTTGTCTTTATTAATTCCATTATTCCACATACTTAGCACTATAAACTTAGTTCAAAGCATTCCACAAATTTTTATATATTGTAATTTCATTTGTATTCAGCTCAATGTAATTTTTAATATTCTTAGAGATTTTCATTTTAATCTATGGATTATTAAAAAGTGAATTGTTTGGTTTCTAAGTGTTGGAGATTTCTGGTACACCTTTATTTTTTTAATCCATTCTAACAGTCTCTACTTTTTCATTGGAGTGCTTAGAAAATTTATATAAAATATGATTATTGACATGGTTAGGTTTAAGTCTGTCAATTTCCCATTTTTTTCCTCTTCATTCCATATGTCTGTTTTTCCATTTTCTAATTCCCCTTCCTTCTTTCATACTGCATATTTTCTATGATTGTAGTGTATTTTCTTTGTAGGTTTGGTGGCTATAATTCTTCATTTTATTATGTGAGCATTTTCTTTAAGGTTTAGATTATACATCTTTAACTTATACATATAGTATAAGTTTACCTTTACAATAGTATACTTTAATTATTTTCCTCCTGGTCTTTATGCTATTATTTTTGTACATTTTGCTTGTATGTATCTTATAAACTCCACAGTAGATTATCAGTATTTTTATTTAACAGTCAATTATCCTTTAAGAGATTTTAAATATAAGAAAAATATTTCAGTTACCCAAATGTTTCTATTTCTTGTGCACATCATTTCTTTACGTAGGTTCATAATTATTTATGGTATAATTTTTATTCTGCCTCAGGAATTTTCTTTAACATTAATTGAGCACAGATATTTTGATGATAAATTCAATATTTTCATTTGATTTAGAATTGTAGATTGACATTTTTTTATTCAATACTTCAAAGATATTACTCCAGTTTATTTTCATCTACATTATTTATGATGAGAAATATGCCTTAATCCTTATTATTATTTCTTTGCACATTGTACCTTTTTTATTTTGATTTTTAAGGCTTTTTTTTATCATGGAATGTGTACAATTGGATTATGATGTGCCTTGTTGACATTTTCTCTCTATTTCTTGTGCTTCAGTTTTATTAAGGTTCTTGGATCTGTGGTGGTGTTATTTTTGTTTTCTATAATCTAATTTGGGATGTTTTTAGCTTTTATTTCCTTGAATAATTTTTGAAACACCCCTTTCCTTTGAGGACTTCAATCATACATAGGTTAGCATGCTTGAATTTTTGGCACAGCCTATTAATATTATTTTTACTTAAAAATGTATTTAGCTTTTTGTCTGGATAGTTTTATTGCCATGTTTTCAAGTTTACCAACTTTTCTTCTGTAATATCTCAGCTGCCTTAATTTCACTAATTTTGTTATCCTAGACATTGTAATTTTCATCTTCAGAAATTTAAAATGACCTTTTAATATTTTCTATGTCTAGATCTAATTTTTGAACATGTAGGATGCAGCTATAATTGTTTTAATTTCCTCATCTGCCAGTTCTAACATGTTTGCAAATTCTATCATTCTTTTAATTGATTAATTTTTTCTACCATTTCATCCTATTTTCCTGTTTCTTTATGTACTTCATACATTTTTTTTATTGAATAATACATATAAATTGTATGTTGTTGGGGACCAGTATTTTTGTATTTCTATAAATCTGCTTACACTTTGTTCTGGGTACCATTATTTGAAATCTTTGTCATCCTTTTGGTGATTATTTTAAGATTTGTTAGATGAAAAAACAGTAGCATTTAACCTAGCTTTAGTTATTCCTCTTTATTAAGACAAGACTCTTAAGACCACTCTACACAATGATCCACTGATTTCCATGTTCTGCCCATCTTGTAGGAACATGCAATGTTTCTGTTTATTCTGCATATTGAGTCAAGTTCTCTCTAATAAGGTTGAATGGTTCTTTCCCCAGTTTCAAGTTATGTCTTTATATATGTGCACAGATTAGTCCTTAATGCAACTACTTGTACTACCTGAAGTCTCAATTTAACTCCTTAAATCAGGAAGTCGACTAAGCTTTGCTTGAGTTCCCATTCCCTGGTTCACCATCTGCTAATTCTCAAGGTACTAATCTGGAGCAATTGAATAGTTTCTTTTGTTCGTTTCCCATACCTCAGAAATTATTCTCTTTCGTTACCTGATGTCTAGTGTCTTTTAATTACCTAATGTCTAGTGTCTTTAATTTTTCCTTTCTTTTCTGTTACTGTTTTATGCTAGAGAATAAATCAGTCCTGGATTTATACCTTAGAAGAAAATGGATGACTATTTGCCAATTAATAAAGCCATGTACAAGATTAGAGAAAAGATGATCTTTTCAACAGTGCTGCATTAATTGATATTTACCTATATGTCATACCCTCATATAAAGAAATTAAATCAAGTTTGATTGTAAACTTAAATGTCAAAAGGGAAACAATAAGGTTTGTGTAAGATAATATGAAAGAAAATAGTTACAATCATGGGATAAGTAATAATATCTTCAATGTTGCATATAAGTCTCAAGCCATAAATGAAAAAACTTTATCTTTAGACTATTTCAATATTAGAAAAATTTCCATATCAAAAACAATAAGAGAAAAAAGAAAAACTATAGAGTGCAAGAAGATATTTGAAATATCTCTGGAATTGATATATATCTAGAATTTCTGTATATCAACAAATAAGTGACAAATAGCAAAACCAAAAAATTAAAATGGACCATATTTTTATTTATGAGGAAAATGCAAATTAAAACTACAATGAGTTACTGCTACATATTCCTCATATTGACAGTAATGAAAATTACCAAGAATGCTGCATTTTGGTGCAAATGTGGAGCAAACTGCACTATCACACTCTGCTGGTTACAAACTATTTTGTTGACTTGGCATTACATACAAATTTTAATGGGCACATAACCAATAATGTAGTAATTCCACTTTAGTTATATCTATTCATGAGAAAAGTATACAGATGTGTGCCAAAACACTTGTACAAGTATATTTAATAGATAAACTTTTTTAATGGCCTAATATGGAATAAAATAAATGGTTGTCAACATATGAATGTATATACAAACTGAGGTATATTCATAACATGGCATATTACATAGAAATGAAATTGAATTCACAATTGTTGCATGCAAAAGCATAGATGAATCTCACAAATCTAATTCTGAGTAAAATAAGCCTGAACATAAAACACAAATCAGTAATGTCTGATATATAGAAGGATTAAAAATGGGAAAATCTAGTTTATGGTGGTAAGTCTGGAAATGGCTAACTTTGGTGAAAATGAAGGGGTTTTGAATAGGATTTTTGATTAGAAGAAGACACAGATTCTCCAAGGCATCTGAGATCTTGCTAACTTTCTATTTCTTATCTTGGATAAACAACATATCAGTGTCCTGAATTTGACATAATTCATTGAGCTATGTATATAAGATTTGTGTTTTTAAATTTTTTCCTGCATGTATATCATACAGCAATTAATATATTTCTGTTTTAAAGAATTGAGATATAGTGTAGGCACAGAAAAAGAAGCTATGGAATTCACACCTGTGCAGGCATTCTGATATGATTGAGAACCCAGAAAGAGAAACACAAATGGTATAATGCATTATTTGACTTTCATTTGTTTTATTACATAAACATGAATCTAATGCCTGTGAATAAAGAGCTTTTGGAAGATACAAAATAGAATAAATGAGTTCACTGCTCTCTAAGAACTTAGTTTAAGCAAATAGGAGCTACATAAAGATTGTGTCAGGTAAAAGAGAAGCAAAATATGAGCTTTCCGAAAAAAAGAAATAACATTAGAATTTATTATACTGGAGAAACAGAAGTCAAATAGAGGAGGTGAGTAGATAAGATGTGATAGTAAAAGAGTGTCAGAAGAGGAATTAAGCTGACTTTAAGTAACAAATTGATGTAAATGTCATACTGAAGATTTTGGATTAGAGATCATGCTAATGAGAGCTAGAATTCACTAATGATGATCAGCAAAACCAAAAATACTTGCAGAGTTTGGAAATAGCAAAAAGAAATATATTTATAATTAAAACAGACACAAGGTAAAAATATACCTGAGATTAATCAAGAACTATTAATTGAATGGCAGCTGCATATTTAGCATTTAGGAAGGTGTGCTGTTAGATATAAACATGTCCTCATCAATTCTGTTCATGAATGATTGATGCTTATGATGTTCAAGATAGTGGGAACTACTTTAAAGAGCTTAAATCAAGATCACAAAAGAGAAGCATAAATACAGAGATGAGCATTTTAAGCCAGTATTGGCTAGGCCCAGCTAAAAGTAGGAATCAATGGTGCTTGGGGAATTTACGGAAATATTTATGCGATTAGCTGGAATGGTCTCATAAATGAGAAGATATCACTTTATATAAGACTTAAGAGATATTTGCATGAAGAAGGCATTCAGGTATCTTTCTCTTAAATGTTGACAGTAATATTAACGCTACACTATTTCATGTTGTCTGACTTTAAATGAAATGACTGGTGTAAAGTTTCTGTGGGTATAGAACCTTAAATAAATATCATTGCTATATTCTACAAATACTTTTATTCTCTTAGCACCAAGTAGAATATTTTATTTTGTATTATCTCCAAAAATAGAGAAACTAATCCAAAAGAATGTACCTGCTTAACTATAAAGAAATTAGTCTATTATTTTGGTATAATCATCCAATGTAGTAATATAATTAATACATTACAATTTTAATTGAATTATTGTACTATTATTCTATACTTATGCAACCATTAAAATCACATATTCATAGGCTATATAGCCACATAGTCAAAAGCTGGAACTGTGGAGACAAACAGTGGAGTAAACAGCTTTTTTACTTATAATATCAATGTTTTTGTAGACTACAAACTTAAAAAAAAATGTTCATAACAATTTAATCCGTTGGATAATCTTGTGTATTTTTTTATTATTCAATATAATTTTTATTATTCAAATTATCTAATTAAATTAATCTATATTATTTTCAACATAAAAATACAATAAGTATTATTATTTTTGAAGACTACGATTTGCCTACATCATGGAGCTTGAAAGGGCATTCGAAACCCAATTCTTTGGTGTTTCTTTAGCTACTTTGGTAAACTTACACATTACTTCTACTTTTCTTCCCAGCAAATAAATTAGGACTAACACATACTTGAAAATGCATTCCTTTGAACAAACAACACAACATATCTGAAAAATGTACAAAGCATCCAAAAATCTATCATAAATGGCATTGTATCACACATGATTAGCAGCTGTGTATCCTCACTTCTTTGAGCAACCCTTTAAACTAATTAGAATTCTTGTTAACATATGCTCAATTTGAGAATCATATTTTCACTGCATATATTCTCATAATAGCTGGTTGCATACAGTTTTCACTTGTCTCTCCAGTTTAGGCAGCAAGAAAGTTGCATTCTACAGAACTTTCAGGTGTGTATGAAGCAAAGCTAAAATTAGCCACTCAAATGAATATATGATTATTAGGAATATTGAGAAAGTGGCAATCTACAAAAGAAAGATGAAGGCACAGTGATTGAAGATAGAATTTTGTTGTTGTTTTTATTCAAAAATGTCTGCATTATATTTGAGCACCATATATGTGAATTTAAAAAATCTACATTTGTTTTGAAAGATAAAAAAGAAAGATAAATTATTTCAAGTTCTTTCTTCTTTATATCCATTCACCAGTGTTTCATCAGCCACTTCCATGTAACAAGAATGGTCTAAGTATTGGTAATTCTAATCATGTCTTTCTGAATAAGCATTTATATTTCTTTCTGATTCTTTAGTCTATCTCATTATATGATAATAGTCTGAATATACCAATATTTGCTTATTTTGTAACATTTCATGGAGAATTTCTAGCATGTTATTTAAAATATTTTCTTAAAATCATAGACTTTTACTTAGTCACAAAGTCTTTCCCTGAAAGGTCTTCCTCATATCCATAATTTTTAGTGATGTTTATGAGTATCAAAAACATCACTGCAAAAAAAAAATACCTAGAAAATGGATTTTTTGAAATACTGGGACTAAAATCAGCAAAGCTGCTTTTCTTGTGTGTTTGTTTTCAGTTGCACACCTTCTCAGAACTTTAATTAACAACCGTCTTGAATATCTAACCAAAAGTCTTGGTATTGATTTATTAAATATTTGAAGAAATTAGTTTAATTATACACTTTAAAATAACTAAAATAACATAAATGAATTTTGTTTTGTTTTTGAGATAGGGTCTCACAGATGTTTTTTCTCAATTCAAATATTTCAAAATTTTCTTTCAAATTTGCTTACAAATGGATTATTAAAAAGTGTGTTTTTAAAATTTCAAATATTTGAGAATTTTTTTTCTGGATGTTCTCATGTTGGTTAAGCTTGAGTATAATCTGTTTTGGTTAGAGAATATACTATAAGACATTATATTTCTATTTTAAAAGATGTACTATCAATGATTTGAACCTTGAAAAATTTATTAAAAACAGGCAAGGTGCCATGGCTCACACCTGTGATCCCAGCCCTTTGGGAGGCCAAGGTGGGCAAATCACCAGAGTTCAGGAATTTGAGACCAACATTGCCAGTATGGTGAAACCCCCTCTCTATTAAAAATACAAAAATTAGCCAGGTGGTGCACATCTGTAATCCCAGCTACTTGGGACGCTGAGGCAGGATAATTGCATGAACCCGGGAGGCAAAGGCTGCAGTGAGCCAAGACTGCATTGTTGCATTCCTGCCTGGGAAAAAAGAGCAAAACTCCATCTCAAACAATTTTTTTAATTAAAAAAAATTTGTATTCTGTTATTCAGTGGGTGTATTGTTGTATAAACATTATTAGGTCAAGTAACGATAGTTTTGCTTCAGTTTTGTATATCCTTATTGATTTTATGTCTTCTTTATATTACATATCAATTACTCAGAGAATAGTGTTAAAATGCCAAGAATAAAATTGGAGACTTTTCTATCTTTAAGTTCTGTTAGTTTTTGTCACATGTATTTTGAAGATTTGTGAGTGTGCATTAAGACAGTCAGAATTGTTATGTCCTCTTGCTGAGTTGATCTTTTAGCATACTGGATTGCCCTTTTATCCCTGGTAATATTCCATTTTCTCTGACACCACTTTGTCAAAATTAATACAACCACTAAAGTTTTCTTATTTTTAATATTGGCATAGTGTCTATATTTTCTATTCTTTTACTTTCAATCTTTCTTTGCCTTCATATTTTAGACAGAATTAAGTTGGATGTTAATTTTTAACTAGTGTGAGAAATCCTTCCTTCAATTTGGAGCATTTTGGTCAGTTGTCTTTAATGTAATTATCAATGTTGTTTGTTGTTAAGGATTGATTTTAAATGATAGTTTTAAATAATCATGTTATTTTGTTTTCTGAAATTTGCCAGTTGTTCCATTCTCTCTTTTTTCCTGACTTTTTTGGGAACAATTTTGTATTTCTTAAGGTTTCGTTTACTTATTATTGGCCTATTACCTATGTATTTTAATTTAGTAATCACCATGTAGTCTATATTATGCATTTTTAACTTATAATAGTCTACCTTTAATTAATATCATGCCATTTTATATATAATATTATGATTTATAAGAGAATACTTTCAATGCCCTCAGTCAGTAATCAGTTACTTATTTGTTTGTAGAGTAAGAGGAAGTGTCACAGAATTCCACCTTCATAGGAGTGAGCAGATGATCTTTTATTCTTTTTAATTTCCTTTTGTTCACAAATACCAATTAATTTTACAAGGCTATCTATCATTTATGTTAATGTTTTATTTCTTCTTCTATTGTTTCAGGGATGACTGTGTTATAGTTTTCAATCCCAGGGACTCTATA
Organism: Cheracebus regulus; assembly: GCA_963574635.1. Lineage (NCBI taxonomy): Eukaryota > Metazoa > Chordata > Mammalia > Primates > Pitheciidae > Cheracebus > Cheracebus regulus. Next base: position 26,120 of record CAUYQU010042744.1, read on the forward strand.
AGCTCTTACTTCAAAAAATTACCATTAATATATTTTCAGAGTCTAGAAGTATTACACAATATAAAGATCCATTAAACATCATAATTAAAATAATAGTGAGATAATTTTCTAAGTATTGGGGATCTTAGTATTCTGTAACCATTGTAATTACATTTTATTATGAAAATCATACATTCTAAGGCCACTGGGAATTTGTGGTTATGAACTTGTAGCCCTTGCATTTATTCTCTTGTGGTTGATGATTCCTAAATTGACTAAAGAAAAGTAAAAGACCACCTGTTTTAATTCTGTTAACTTGTCAGAGGATTCAATCATATTAAAAGATGAGCACAGGGTTCTGCAAACTACGAAAAGCATTCTAGTTATTCAATGTTGTACACTTAATAGGGCAAAACATGTTTTGTTTTAATATTATGTAAAACACTGAATGATAATAACATCAAGAGACCCCAATAGGGAGGTACTATTGGGAGCAAGATGGAAGAATAGAAGGTGCCATCAATTATCCGCCCACCCCCCTGACCCCACGAAGACCACAATTTAAAAAACAAACTTCATAAGAACCAAAAATCAGATGAGCACTCGCAGTGCCTCATTTTAACTTCATGTTGCTGAAAGAGGGCCTGGAGTGGAAGGAAAAACTGTCTTGAATCAACAATGTCACCTTACCCCATCTCCCAGCAGTAGCTGCATGGTGCAGTTAGTGTGACCCAGGAAGAAGAAGAGCCAGCAATTGTGAAACATCGAACTCAGTGCTGCTCTCGTTATAGGAGAAAGCAAAACTAGATCAAACTCAGCTTATGCCTACCCACAGAGGGAGCATTTAACCATTCCTAGCCAGAGGGGAATTTTCCAATCCCAATGGCTGGAACTTCAGTTCCTGGAAACCTCACCACCATGGGCTAAATTGTGCTGAGGCCACAAGTAAACTAGGAAAGCAGCCTAGGCCACAAAACTACAACACCTATGCAAGACTTAGTGCTGAAGCGGTTCTAGAGACAGTGGATGAGGGGGAAGACACAACCCATACTAACTGGGGTCGATGAGGGAATGAGATAGTGTTGGCATCAGCCTTCCCTTTACTCCAGCTGCACAGCTCTCAGCTCCAAAATAGACCACTTCCTTCCACTTCAGGCAAGGACAGGGGAGAGTGGGGAGGACTTTGTTTTGCATCTTGGATACCAGCTCAACCACAGCAGAATGAGGCATCAGTCAGAATCATGAGGCCCCCTTTTAAGGCCCCAGCTCCTGGACAATTGTTAGACACATCCTGGGCCAAAAGGGAACCTGCAGTCTTGAAGGGATGGAACCACTCCTGGCAGAATTTATCACCTAAAAAGATGAAGAGCCCTTAGGCATTGAATAACCAGAAGCAGGTACTATGTCAAGGGCCTTGAGTGAGACTAAGAGACTTGCTGGCTTCAGGTGAGACACATCTCTAGCTATGATGTCTATGGGGCAAGACCCCTTCTGCTTGAGAAAAATGGAGGGAAAAGTACAGGGGACTTTGTTTTGTACTTTAAGTCTCAGCATGGCCATGTGGGAGTAAAGCACTGAGTAGGCTCTTGAGGTCCCCAGTTCCAGGGCTTGGCTCTTGGACAAAATTACTGGACCTGGCTTGCTCCAGAAGAGAGCCCACTCTCCTGAATGTTGAGTCTCAGGCCAACCCCCAATCACAACAGGTGACCAAAGAGCCCTTGAAACTTCAGAGAAGATCAGTGAAAGTCTAACAGTATGTCCCATGGACCTGAAGTGATGGTGGCCGTGGGATGAGGCTCCTCTGCCTTTGAAAAGGACAGAGAAGAGTGGGAAGCACTGTGACCTGTGGTTTGAGTACCTGATATGCCACAGTACAAGAGAATACTGGGGAGACTACTAAAATTTTTGACACTAGTCCCTGGCCCCCTGAGGGAATCTCTGGACCCTGCCCCCCACCATGGCCTGGAGGAACACATTGCCTTAAAGAAAAAGATATAGGCCTTCCCTCCCCTCCCCTCTCCCCTCTCCCCCCTCTGTTCCCCCCCATCCTCTCCTCTCCCTTCCCCCCTTCCCCTCCTCTCCCCTCCCCTCCCCTCCCTTCCTCTCCTCTTTCCCTCCCTCATTCCCCCCTTCCCTTCCTTCTTTTGTCTTTCTGGTTTTGGTAACAGGGTGATACTGGCCTTATAGAACGAGTTTGAAAGTATTCCCTCCTCCTCCATTTTGAGACATAATTTGATTAGGATTGGTGTTTGTAAGTTTTATTTTTTTGTTTTGTTTTTGGTTTTTGGTTTGCTTCTTTTTTAATGGTAGAATCCAGCAGTGAAGGCACTGTTTTCCTGGCTTTATTTACTGGAAGATTTTTTATTATGGCTTTGATTTCATTATCATTATTAATTCTCTGTTTAGATTTTTAATTTCTTCATATTTCAATCTTGGTCAGTTGTATGTGTCTATGATTTTTTTTTCAATTCTTCTAGATTGTAGAGTTTGTTGGAATATAGTTGCTTATAGTAGTCACCAGTGAATCTTTGAATTTCTGCAGTATCTGTTTCAATGTCTCCCTTTTCACCTCTGATTTTTTATTTGGATCTTCTCTCTCTTTTTCTTAGTCTAGCTAAAGATTACTTTTCATAAAACCAACTTTTTATTTCATTGATAATTTGTATTGCTTCTTTCTTTTGTTTTTCTTTATTTCTGTGAAAAACCAAACCAAACCAAACAAAACAAAAATGAGATACACGTGCAGAACATGCAGGTTTGTTACATAGGTATACGTGTGCCATGGTGGTTTGCTGCACCTATTGACCCATCCTCTAAGCTCCCTCCCCTCATTCCCTAACAAGCGCTGGTAGGTGTTATTCCCCTCTGTGTGTCTATGTATTGTCAATGTTCACCTCCGACTTGTGAATGAGAATATGTGATATTTGGTTTTCTTTTCCTATGTTAGTTTGCTGAGGATGGTGGCTTCCAGCTTCATCCGTGTTCCTGCAAAGGACATGTCTCTCTTGTTTTTTATGGCTGCATAGTATTCCATGGTGTATATTTACTTTATCCTGTCTACCCACATTTTCTTTATTCTGTCTGTCATTGATGGGCATTTGGGTTGGTTTCATGCCTGTACTATTTTGAACAGTGCTGCAATAAACATATGTGTGCATGTGTCTCTATAGTAGGATGATTTATGTTCTTCTGGGTATATACTCAGTAATGAGATAGATGGGTCAAATGGCATTTCTGGTTCTAGATTGTTGAGGAATCACCACACTGTCTTCCACTGTGGTTGAACTAATTTACATTCCCATTCACAGTGTAAAAGTGTTCCTCCACAGCCTCACCAGCATCTGTTGTTTCCAGACTTTTTAATAATCCCCGTTCTGACTGGCATGAGATGATATCTCATTGTGGTTTTGATTTGCTTCTTTCATTCAATTTCATTTATTTCTTCTCTGATTTTTATTATTTCTTTTTTTCTACTAATTCTAGGTTTGATTTGCTACTGGTTTCTAGTTCTTTAAGATACATTGTTACTTTTTTGTGTATAGTTTTTTTTTTTTAATCTAAGCACTCATAACTATACACTTCCCTCTTAGTAATGCTATTTCTATATTTCATAGGTGTTGATATGTTGGTTTTTTTATTATCATTTGTTTCAAGAAATTTATTACTTTTCTTCTTAATTTCTTCATTGACCCACTGGCCATTTGGGAGCCTATTGTTTAACTTCCATGTATTCACACAGTTTCTAAAATTCCTCTTGTATTTCTAGCTTTATTTCATTGTGGTCAGAGAAGAAGCTTGATATTATTTCAGTTTTTGTGAATGTTTTAAGAGTCGTTTTGTGATGTAACATATAGTCTATCCTTGAGAATGATCTATGTGCTAAGGAAAATAATGTGCGTTCTGCAGCCTTTAGATGAATTGTCCCATAAATATTTATTAGGTCAATTTGTTCTATAGTGCAGATTAAGTCCAATATTTCTTTATTGATTTACTGTCTTGAAGATCTGTCCAGTGCTGGAAGTGTGGTACTGAAGTCTGTAGTTATTAATGTATTGGAGTATATCTCTCTCTGAGCTCTACTAATACTTGTTTTATAAATCTGTTTGCTCCAGCATTGTGTGCATATATATTTAAAATTGTTTTCTCTTGCTGAAGTGACTCCTTTATCATTATAGAGTAACCTTCTTTTCTCTGCTTATGGTTTTGTGTTGAAATCTACTTTGTCTAATAGAAGTGTCGTTACTCCTGTTCTTCTTTGGCTTCCATTGGCAGGGAATATCTTTTTTCCACCTCTTTATCCTCAGGCTAGGTGTATCTTTATAGGTGAAATGTGTGTCTTGTAGGCAACAGATCAATGAGTCTTCGTTTATTAATCCATTCAGCCACTGTATGTCTTTTGATTAAAGAGTTTATTCCATTAATATTCAATGTTACTATTGATAAGTAAAAACTTATCAATAGTATTTCTACAATTCTATTACTTGTTTTCAGGTTGTTTGGGTTCTCTTCCTTCTTTCTTTTCTTCCTGTCTTCATTTTAGCGAAGGTGATTTTCTCCATAACATCCTTTAGTTTCTTAGTTCTTGTTTTTTCTGTCTTCATGGTATGATTTTGTTGGGAGATTACCATGAAGTTTGCAAATACTATCTTATAGCCCATTATTTTCAGTTGATAATAATGTAAAACTGTTCGCATAAACAAACAAAATGAAAACTAATACAGACTGTATGCCTTAATTTTATCTTTTAAAAATTCAATTTTTATAGTTTTTTATAGTTTTCATTGTAAAGATCCTTCTTTGGTTAAGTTAAAATTCAATTTTTATAGTTTTTTATAGTTTTCATTGTAAAGATCCTTCTTTGGTTAAGTTAATTCCTATGTATTTAATTTTGTTTGTGGCTACAAACAAGATTTATCTATTGGAAGATTTTATCTTCCCAATTTCTTTTTCAGATTGTTACGGTTCACTTATAAAGCTGCTGAATTTTGTATATTGCATCCTGCAACTTTTCTGAATTTGTTTTTCAGTTCTAATAGTTTTGTGTGTGTGTGTCTGTGTGTGATATCTGTAGGTTTTTCTAAATATAACATATTTTCTGCAAACAAGGATAGCTTGATTTCTCCTTTTTCAGTTTGAATATGTTTTAGTTCTTTCTCTTGTTTTATTTTTCTAGCTAGGATTTCTAATACTATGTTGAACTGATGTGAAAGTAAGCATCCTTGTTGTGCCCCGTATCTTAGAAAAAAGTCTTTCAATTTTTCCCTATTTGGTATGATGCTAGCTGTGGGTCTGTCATATGCAGCTTTTATTATGTTAAGAAATAGTCCTTTCGTACTCAATTCTTGAGAGTTTTTATCATGAATGTATGTTGAATTTTTTCAAATGTTTTTCAGCATCAATTGAAATGATCATATAATTTTTCATTCTGTTGCTGTGTTGTAGTACATTCATTGATTTGCATATGTTGAATCATCCTTACATCCCTGGGATAAATCCCATTTGGTTATGATGAATGATATTTTTAGAGGCATTGTTGAATTTAGTTTGCTAGTATTTTGTTGAGGATTTTTGCATCAAAATTTCAAAATTTGTTAGTGGGCCCGTAGTTTTCCCTCTCTCCCTCCTTCCCCTTTCCTTCCCCCTTCCCTTCCCCTCCCTTCCCTGCCCTTCCCTGCCCTTCTCCACTAAATCCATCTCCACTAAAAATACAAAAATTAGCCAGGCATGGTGATGGGCTCCTGTAATCCCAGCTACCTGGAAGGCTGAGGCAGAGAAATGCCTGAACCTAGGAGGCGGAGGTTCCAGTGAGCCGGGATCACACCACTGCACTCCAGCCTGGCACCTGGCGACAGAGTGAGACTCTGTCTCAAAAAAAGAAAAGAAAAGAAAAGAAAAAAAACCAGAATTCCCAATATACCTGGTAATCACTGCTAACCATTATTTAACAGTTACTATGTGTTGAACAAGTACGCCTGTTGAGATCTCCTGATGTTATCATCATTCAAGTATCAAGTATGCAAGTATGTACATTTTGCTGCATCGTATTCAGTGGATTCTCAGCTACATCCTTAAAGTTACTGCACAAATATATACATGTAAATGTATATGTATGTATGAGAGAAGAATCTTTGAATCTATAGCAATCGCAATTAGGCGCTTTTATTTCTCCACCTCCAGTATAGTGGCCAATTATAGAAAGACTGTTATTAATTGGAGCTAACGGCAACACTTTTATTTCTATGTCTCCACTACATAAATTATAAACATAAAATACTTTAAAGATATATCACAAGACCAATATACAGAATATTTGAAAATTTTCATAAATAAAGTCAAATGTAGAAACTGAATAAAGGATAAAAATAGAAATTTTGCAATGAAAAAAATGTGAATGGTATAAACTTAAAATAATGGTTAAGGAAATACAAGTTAAAAAATAAAGTAATTTCAGTTTTCCCTCTCTATAAAGCCACTTTTTAAAAAAGATATTTTTTCATATTATTGATTTTCTTTGAGAGATAGGGTCTTAACATTTTGACCAGGCTGATCTTGAACTCCTGGCCTCAAGTGATCCTTTTGCCTCAGCCTCCCTAGAGTCTGGGAATACAGATGCATGTCACTGCACCCATTTTATATTATCAAAAATATTTTTTAAATAGTCTCATTCACTCTTGCTTAAAAAAATGGTTTGCTAATAAAACCTTTTAGAAATATGCTTAAAGACCTGAACTGAGATTTTAGCTGTCATACCCTAGAAACCATGATAATTTTCAATTTCTGTCGAATCAAAAACCCTTTAAAGGCAATTTGGCATTATTAAGTCAAGTAAAAATTGTATCTGTGTTTCCTGGATGCTTTGTCTAGAGGGAAAATATCAGGTGTATATGAGGTGACAATAGAGACTTCAAGCTTTTGAATGAGTATTAACCAACATCTTGTTTATTTAGAAGTGAAAAATAGTCCTAGAAACAAAATTTAAAGTATGTAGGTTTTCAGTAACATAATGATTTCTAGATGCAAACTGCATCTGTCAGTTCCACCTCTGACCCCGCTCTGGAGAACTGCTACCTGGGCTTGCATCTTTTTGCCTTGTTCAAACCCAACTGAAATATCTTAAACTTAACATCTCTCAACTTCAGGCTCTTTATCTATAAAATGGGGATATCATAGCAACTTACTCAGATTTGTAAATGAGACACAAAATGCTTAACATAAAGTTTGACACATGATTAAAACTAAATACACATCAGTTACCATTATTATTGCAAATATCCTACAGTAATACTTCATTCTGTGCATAAAGATATATGTGTAAGCTCTTCTAAAATCATTGCTTATTATTTTGGAAATGTTAACAAAGTTGCCATCAATAACTCAATAGTTAACTAAGTTATCATATATCTATGGAAAATTTCACAAAATGTGACACTAGTTTCTGAAAAGTGAGTTTGATCTCTAGGCACTGACTTAAAAATAGCCTCGAAAAACAGATAAGTGAAAACAGCAAGTCACAAAGACAAATGTGTAATATAACATTTATGTAAAAAACATATGTAAAACGATTCACCAAACTGTGATCACCGGTGAGCTATAGACAAAGGAGAAGGAGTGAAAGGGTTGTACAAGGGCAGTCTGAAATTTACAGTCTGCATACTTCTCTACAATGAGAATCTACCCATATATCATTTGTGTAATTTAGTAAATTAAGCCAAATTTCCTAAACACTGGCTGTTCTTTCTTGGTTTTCTGTTTCCCAGACTGGTTTCACTTGGGCCAGGAAGCTCATTTCCTGTTATGTTTTTCATTTTTGTCTGATAGCTGTGCTTAGAGTTACTTTCTCAGCTCTGATATCTTCCCCAGTACAATCTTCAAATACAATCTTGGGCAAGAAGCTTTCAAAGTAACTAATCCTAAAATGACTAACCAGTTGTGATTTGCTAGGGACTTACCTGCTCTCAGCACTGAAAGTTTTGTTATCTTGTACCAGACCTTCTCCTTTAGTAATTGCATCTCCAGTTTCTTCCTGTCAGAGATGATAGTAATGATATTTTCCCACTAAAATATTTTTTTTACAAAGAAAACATTATTTCCTCTTTGTAGATAATCTTATTTCTTTTTCTCTATTTTATAATATCTATGGGGGCATACACTGTATCAATTTGTAGCACAGTAAAATCTGTATAGCATATTTTCCTCCAGGATTTCCAAGAAAATCAAAGATTTGGAAAGTGGGTAACCAGGGAAATATATTTGTAAAATGCCTGTTCACTGTGTGCTTCTATGCACGGATTGGAGGTAGGATTACTCCATGGACCAGGAATAATAGCAGAAAGAAAGAAGACAAATGTTCTGCCAAATAAAAAGAATAAATTTTGTGAAAAGAACTTTTAGTAAATATCCACTTCTACTTAATTTTCCCACCTATAAAATGCTTTGGCATTAATTTCACACACACACACACACACACACACACACACACACACACACACACACACCAGAAAACCAAAAAGCTATAATTACGTTCTCTGGCTGCTTCTTCAAATGGTGAAATGCCAGGTGCAAATGAAGTGACAAGAAAGTATAAGTATGTTTTTCAATGAAGAATATTTGACATTATGTTTGGTTAGAAGGAGAAATTTATTATACTGTTAAAACATTTACAGTTACATTTATTTATTATTATTTTGCCATTTGTAATAATAGTTTTATTTCTTCCTTTTACATCATTTTACTTGATGTATATACATTTAAGATTGCGATAACTTCCTTTTGAATTGATTGCTTTGACTTTATGAAATGCTTCTCTTTTTGGGTGACACTTGAGATATTTTGATACAGGCATCCAATGACAGACATCAAATATTTTGATACAGACATACAATTTTGATGCCGGCATACAATGCAGATATTTGGATACAGACATACAATGTGTAATAATTGCACCAGGGTAAATGGGGTATCCACTACATCATTCTTTGTGTTACAAAGAATCCAATTCTACTTTTTTAGCTATTTTTACATGCATGATGAATTATTGTTGACTGTAGTCACCCTGTTATGCCATCAAATAATAGAGACTATTCATAATAACTATATTTTTGTACCCATTCACCATTCCAATTCTCTCCACTCCACCACTATCCTTCTCAGCCTCTGGTAACCACCATTCTTGAGGTTTAACTTTATCTCCATCATTCAATTATCTTAATTTTTAGCTCCCACAATTAACTGAGAACATACAAAGTTTATCTTTCTGTACTTGCTTGCTTCTCTTAACATAATGACCTATATTTCCATCCATACTGTGCTTAATTCCAAGATCTAATTCCTTTTTACAGCTGAATAGTACTCCACTGTGTATACATACTACATTTTTTTATCCATCCATTCATCTGTTGGTGGTCACTTAAGTCACTTACAAGTTTTGGCTATTGTGAATGCTGCTTCAGTAAACATGGGAACACAGATATCTCTTTGTTATACAGATTTTCTTTTGTGGGGGTATAAACCCAGTAGTGAGATTGCTAGATTACATAATAGTTCTATTTTTAGTTTTTTGAGAAACCCCCACACTGTTCTCTATGATGGTTGCACTAATGTCCATTCCAACCCATTGTGCACAAGGGGTTCCCTTTTTTTCACATCCTCACCAGCATTTTCTTAATGCCTATCTTTTGAATAAAAGCTGTTTTAACTGGAGTGAGATTATATCTCATTGTAGTTTTAATTTGCATTTCTCTAATGATCTATGATTTTGAGCACCTTTTTCTATCCCAGTTTGCCATTTGTGTGTCTTCTTTTGAGAAATGTGTACTACTCAGATCTTTTGCTGATTTTTAATCAGATTATTAGTTGTTTTATTGAGTTGTTTGAGATCCTTTTATATTCTGATTATTAATCGCTTGTCAGATAGATAGTTGGCAAATATTTTCTTCTATTCTGTAGGTTGTCTCTTCACTTGATTGTTTTATTTGCTGAGCAGAAGCTTTTTAATTTGATGTGATTTCATTTGTTCATTTTTGCTTTGGTTTCCTGGGCTTGTGGGACATTATTTCAGAAATATTTGTCCAGTCTGATGACCTGGAAAGTTTTTCCATTGTTTTCTTTTAGCAGTTTCATAGTTCGAGGTCTTTAATTTAAGTCTTTAATCTATTTTGATTTGATTTTTGTATATAGTGAGAGATAGAAATCTAATTTCATTCTTCTGCATATGGATATCCAGTCTATTCAGCACCATTTACTGAAGAGACTGTCATTTCCTCAATGTATGTTCTTGGCACCTTTGTTGAAAATGATTTCACTGTAGATGTCTGATGTCTGTATTTCTGGTTTTTTTTTTTTTTTTCCTCCTCTGTTGCATTGATCTACATGTCTTTTTTTATGTCATGCTCTTTTGGTCACTATGGCTCTGTAATATAATTTAAAGACAGATAATGTAATTCCTGCAGTTTTGTTCTTTTTGCTCAGGATAGCTTTAGCTATTCTGAGTCTTTCGTGGTTCCATGTAAATTTTAGGATAGTTTTTTTCTATTTCTGTAAAGAATGTCATTGTTTTTTTGATAGAGATTCCACTGAATCTATAGATTGCATTGGGTAGTAAGGACGTTTTAACAACATTGATTCTTCCAGTACATGAACACAGAGACTGTCTTTCCATTGTTTGGTGTCCTTGTCAATTTTTTGTATTAATGTTTTATAGTTTTCATTATAGAGGACTTTCACTTCTTTGGTTAATTTCACTAACTTTGGTTAATAAGGTATTTAATTTTATTTGTGGATATTGTAAATGAGATTACTTTCTTCATTTCTTTTTTATGTTGTTCACTATTAGCTATAGAAATGTTAATGATTTTTGTATGTTAATTTTGTATTATGCAACTTTATAGAAAAAAATCATTTATTTTAAAAATCAGTCTCAGTCTTAGTAGGTTTTTTGGGGAATCATTAGGGTTTTTTTAAAAAAATAAGATCATATCATCTGCAAACAAAGATATTTTGACTTCTTTCTTCCAATTTGAAAACTTTTTATTCTCTTATTTCTCTGGATAGGATTTCCAGTAACGTGTTGAGTAACAGTACTAAAAGTTGGCATCTTTGTCATGCTGCAGATCTTAGGGGAAGGCTTTCAGTTTTCCTCCACTTAGTACAATACTGGTTGTGAGTGTGTCACATATGGCTTTTACTGTGCTGAGGTATGTTCCTACTATACCCAGTTTTTTGAGGGTTATCATGAAGGAATGCTGAATTTCGTCAGATGCTTTTTTAGCATCAATCAAAATGATCTTATGGTTTCTTTCCTTAATTCTGTGGATATGATGTATCATATTGATTGACTGGTGTATGTTGAATCATCCTTGAATTCTTGAGATAAATGCCACTTCGTTATAATGAATAATTAATTTAATGTATTGCTGAATTTGCAGTATTTCATTGATTTTATTTTTTTTTTCATTACTGTTGATCATGGATATTGGCCTGTAGTTTTTGTTTTGTTTTGTTTTGCTTTTTGCTGCTTTTGTCTAGTTTTAGTATCATCCTAATACTGACCTTTTAGAATGAGTTACGAAGTATTTTCTCCTCCCCTATTTTTCAAAATAGTTTGAGTAGTGAGTAGCTACTAGTTCTTCTATACATGTTTGGTAAAATACAGATTTTTTTTACTTTTGCTGAAGGATTTCTTATTTTGGCTTTAATCTCATTACATTTTATTAGTTTGATTGGATTTTTTATTTTTTCCTGGTTCAATGTTGGTAAGTTGTATATTTCTAGGAATTCATCAATTTCTTATATGTTTTCCTGTTTATCGGCATACAGTTACACAAAGCAGCCTCTACTGAACCTATGAATTTCCCTGATAGTGGTTGTAATGTCTCCTTTTCATCTCTGATTTGAGTCTGTTTTTATTAAGTAGGTTGCCTAAAGATTTGTCAATTTTGTTTCATCTTTTCAAAAAACTAACTCTTCATTTGGTTTATTTTTTATTTCAATTTTATTTATTGCTGTTTTGATCTTCATTAATTTTCTTCAAGAAATTTTAGGTTTGGTTTGCTCTTTCATTTCTAGGTCTTTAAAATGTATCATTAGGTTGGTTATTTGAATGTTCTCTACTTGTTTGACTTAGGTGCTTGTTGCTATAAACTTTCCTTTTAGTGCTGTTTTTGCTGCATCCCACTGGGTTTTTTATCTGTTGTGTTTCAATTTCATTTGTTTCAATAATTTTTTTTAATTGTATGCTTTTTTCATTGTCCCACTGGCCACTCAAGAGTATATTGTTTAATTTTTATGTTTTTTTATAGTTTCCAAAAATGTTCTTATTATTTATCTCTAGTTTTATTCTGTTATGGTCAAAGAAGTTGTTTCTTATTATTCATTTTTCTAGAATGTCTTAGGACTTGTCTTTTGGCTAAAATACGCTTTATTATTGAGAATGATCTATGTGGCTCAGGAGAAGAATACGTATTCTGTAGATCTGGATGAAATGTCCCATAAATATCTTTTAGGTTCATTTTGTTGATGGTGCAGATTGATTATGATGTTTCTTTGTTGATTTTCTGACTGGAAGGCCTGTCCAATGCTGTAAGTGGGTGTTGAAGTCTCTAGCTATTATTGTATTTTAGTCTATCTTGCTCTTTAGTTCTAATGATACTTGCTTTATACATCTGGGTGTTCCAGTGTTGAGTGCATACATATTTACAATTGTTATATTGTTTTGCTGAATTGACCCTTTTCTTATTGTAGCATGACCTTCTTTGCCTCTTTTAATAGTTTTTGTCTTGAAATCTATTTTGTCTAATATAGTATAACCACTTCTGCTCCTTTTTTTCATTTTTCATAGAATATCTTTTTCTATCCCTTTAATTTCAATTTGTGTGTGTCTTTACAGGTGAAATTTGTTTCTTGTAGGCAATAGATCATTGGGTCTAATTTTTTAATCCACTGTACATATTTTTATTAAAAAGTTTGATCTAATTTACATTTAATGTTTTCATAAATCAGTAACTTACTCTGCACATTTTGTAATTTCTTATCTGGTTGTTTTCTGGTATTTTCTTCCTTTTTTTCTCTTTTCTTCCTTCCTTTTTTCCCTCCTTCCATTCTTTCTTTTAGTGAAGATGATTTTCTCTGGTGGTATGTTTTAATTTCTTGCTTTTTGTTTTTGTGTATCTCTTGTACATTTTAAAATTTGATGCTTGAATATAATATATTATTTTAAATTAATGACATTTTAACACTGAGAGCATGAGGAAGCAGAGAAACCAACACACAAGCAAAGAGAAAACTAACCAAAAGTCTACACTTTGACTTCATTCAACCACTTTTTATCTTTTGGTGTTACTATTTATATTTTATTATACAGTATGTTTTGAAAAGATGTAGTTATTATTTTTGATCAGTAGTTTCATTTTTTCAGTCTTTCTACTAAATATATGAGTAAAATTACAATGTTGTATTATTCTGTGTTTTTCTGTATACTTCCTATTATCAGTGAGTTTTGTACTTTCAGATGATTTTTTATTTCTCATTAATGTCTTTTTCTTTTGGATTGAAGAACTCCCTTTAGTATTTCTTGTAGGACAGGTTTCATGTTGATAAAATCTCTCAGTTTTTGTTTGTCTGAGAAAGTCTTTATTTTTCCTTCATGTTTGATGGATATGTTTGCTTGATATACTAGAATAATTTTTTTTTTCTTCAACACTTTAAATATGCCATGCCACTCTCTCCTGGCCTATAAAGTAACCACTGAAGAGTCTGCTGCCAGACATTAGAGCTCCCTTGTATGTTGTTTCTTTCCTCCTGCTGCTCTTAAGATCCTTGATTTATCCTTGACCTTTGAAAGTTCAATTATTAGATGCTTTGAGGTAGTATTCTTTAGGTTAAATATGCTTGGTGTTCTATAACCTTCTTGTACTTGAATATTGATATCTTTCCCTAGGTTTAGGAATTTCACTGTTATTATCCCTTTGAATAAACTCTCTGCTCTGATCTCTCTACCTCCTCTTTAAAGTCAATAACGCTTAGGTTTGCCCTCTGATGCTATTCTTTAGAATTTGTAGGCATGGTTTATTCATTTTGTCTCCTCTTTTCTCTTTTGTCTCATCTGTATATTTTCAAATAGACTACCTTCAAGATCACTAATTCTTTCTTCTGCTTGATCAATTCTGCTGTTAAAACTCTGATGTATCCTTCAGTAGCTCAATTGCATTTTTCAGCTCTGGAATTTCTGCTTGATTCTAAATTGTTTATTTAACAATTTAATTGTTTAATTCTTTTTAATTGTTGAGTTATTTTTAATTCTCTTCAATCTCTTTGTTAAATTTATCTGACATAATGATTTCTTCTATTTGTTATTTACAATTTGTTAAGATTCTCCATAACAATGATTTTGAATTATCTGTCTGAACGGTCTCTGGGATTGGTTAGCGGTGACTTAATTAGTTCATTTGGTGAGATAACGTTTTCCAAGATGGCCTTGATGCTTATGGATGTTCATTACTGTCTGGACATTGAAGAGTTATTTATTTTAGTCTTCTCAGTTTGGACTTTTATTGTGTCCATTTTTCTTTGGAAGGCTTTCCACATATTCAAAGGAATTTGAGTGTTATTATCTAAGTCTTTGATCACTGCAGCTGTAACTACACTATGGTGCACCCAAGTTCAGTAACACTGTGGCTCTTGCAGACTCAGAGGTACTGTCTTGGTAGTCTTGGGTAAGGTCAGGGAGAATTCCCTGATTTGGGGTTCTTATTAAGGTGGCTTTTCCATGTGAATAGTTGTTCAATTTGGTGTTCCTGCAGGGGCACAATAACCAGAGGCTTTTATTTGGCCATTTTGCTCTACCTCCCTTTAGGAAGGAAAACTCTGGCTACTGTGATGACTGGCACCAGGCAATGGGGCCCAGGCGGACAGGCAACATGGTGGTTGGAAGGCAGTCAACATTTGTTTTCATAGAATAATTTTTTTATAAATGTTTACTCTTTTCCTGGAATGTACTTGATACTAAATTTGCAACAATATGATTAACACAGTCCCTGTCTTTAGGAATATCTAATCTATGTTGGGAGAGAGAAGTCTTTAGTAAGCAGTTATAACGGTGGGAAAAGTATGCTGATAAAGTATAGAGTATGGTTGTGTAACTCATGTGAGAGATGCCTAATTCAAACACACACAGAAATAATATTTAACCACATATCTGGGCATCCCATGGCCCTGTCAAGTGGATATATAAAAGTAACTATCACAGTGATCATATGGCTCAGGTATCTTGTTTTACTAAAGAAGCCCAGATGGGTAAATTAACTTGACCAAGGACCCAAGAAATTAGACAGCAGGGCTTCTGCTCCCAGACTAGTATACTTGCTTCATAAAACCGCAGAAAAAAATTTAGTATTATATACTCAACGGGCACAGAAATCCTGACCTACATACATTCTTCTTTAATACTCACTCAGAACTTGCCTTGCTCACAGTGCCCATGTTTTAGAATAATGATAATGTAATTTTTTTTTTATCTTCATCAAACTTTGAGTTCTATGTTCTCAGGGTGCTATTTTGTGAATGAATTTTAGCATCTAATCAATTTGTTCTTAATCAGGAGTGCATATCAGAAGTAATTGGGTGCTTTTTCAAAATATACATTCTTGGTCCATATGCCTAGTAGTTTGACAGAAGTCTGATAGAACTTTCTAGTTCATTTCAAAGCATACTACAAAGCAGGTCACTGCCTCCACTGGCAAATATGGTTGGCTCCAACAGAAAACTTGTGAGATTTATATGTAGTTCATGCTACAAAATATGTTGGATGCTTAAAGCATCAACAATTTAACATTTCTGCTCAAAGTTCTATGGTTTCTAGGCCTTCAAAATGATTTATTTTCATGCTTAATGTACTCCTATAACAGATACTTATAGATACTTCACTAGGAGTCAACTTCACAGTAAACGACCTTTTAATTGTCATAAGAATTCAGTATGAGTCTATTGAAATTTATACATGTCAGGACATTTCAGAAAACCTTATGTTATGGCTCTCATGGAAATCAACTTGCATGGAAATTAAGAAGTTACCATTTCTTTTTTAGGAAAACTAAAATGAGTAGCAGAGCTACGGTAATAGCAGAAGTATTCAGAACCAAAAATGAGATGTCTTCTAGGCATGTAGAGCAAAAATTGAGGAAGACACCCTGCAAGGACTAGAGAGAGAATCTATGACAGCAAAGTTATGGAGGTAGTGTGTTGTAATCAACATATTATTTAAATAGGGCCTGTTAGGATTATCAGAGGGGCCTGAATTCTGCTAAGTTGTAGGTGTAGCTCAATAAAAGTTCCCTGAAAGATGCACACATCCTATCCTGGAATCAGCATGTATGCTACCTGACATGGCAAGAGGATTTTGCAAATATGATCCAGGGTTATCAAGGTGGATCCAATCTAATAACATGAGTCTTCAAAAGCAGTTTTCTCTGGTCAATCAGAGAGAGAGAGAGATTTCTCATCAGAAGATTTAAAGAAATACAATGTTGCTGACTTTGAAAATAAAGGAAGGGCCTGAAACCATCTTTGCAAACATTTTGACAGTGAGAAAAACCTAGTGTAGCCAACTTCATCTTGCCTCTAGCCTCACTGGCTGGAAGTTCTTGCTCATTCTTGGCTGTAGATCATACTAAGCATGACAGGTATTTGGTTTATAGTTTAACTTTGAAGCAAGGATGATAATAGTTTCTTCCTAAATTAAACTCCTTCCTTACTCAGGGTCCAAAACTGCCTTTCTAAGACTAATGGAGGGCCACAAGTTTAGGATTATGGGAGGAGCTTGAATTGTGCTATTTCTGAAGTTAGCAGAATTGTTGAATTCTGAAAATGTAGGTATAGCTAATTGATAACCATGCATTGTCCCCCAGCTTGCCTTTCTATAATCCCTTGCTGCTCAAGAGTCATGTGGCCAGAGGTCACAAGATTTGTGACTTCCTCAATTTCTCCTGTAGATAACATTGCTATTGTAGAACCTAAGATTTGTCTTTTGAGATTTTTTTTTTTGATTTTGCATTCTGGCAACAGACAAATTCCACCTGCAACCAGGACTAATGTGTCAACACGTCCTTTGGACCCCACTCAGAGGCAGACTCAGCACATGAGGACTGCTTTCCACAGCCCTGTAATTTCATCCCCAACCAATCAGCAGCACACATTCCCAAGCCCACTGCCCACCAGGTTGTCCATATAAACCCTAGCCAATGAGTTCTCAAAGAAACTGATTTTAGTAATGAACTCCAGTCATCCACTTAGATGGCTCCGTGTTTATTAAACCCTTTATCTATTGCAATATTACTGTCTCCATTAAACATCTCTATCTGTGCAGTGGGCAAGAAGAACCCATCCAGCAATTACAAGTCCACAAGACATGGAATGTAGGTAGCTTCTAGAGGCTAGAAAAGGAAAGGAAACACATTTTCTTTTAGAATATCTGGAAAGAATACAACCCAGCCAACACCTTGATTTTAGCCCAACAAGATCCACATCAAACTCCTGACCTTGAGAAGTATAAGATAATAAATTTACATTGTTCAAGCCACTAAGTTTTAGCTAATTTGCTTAAGGTCTTTAACTGAGAATAAAAGATAATTGGGTGTATCCAGAATAAATTTAGACCGATTACTGGAGATTCCCCTGCTTTATAAAATAATACTCTCTGTGCTATTTTCTAAACTGTTTTCCAAGCTGTCTTGAGTACTTTGAATTTTGTTCAATTGCTGAGATTTTTTATGCCTGGCGCCCCTTACTACAAAACAAGAGAATGTAGTACCAACTCTTACAATTTGCACACAGAACACCAGGTGTAACATCTCTGGATCTTATCCACACTCATGATGGAGTTGAACTCATGTCATAGACAAGCATAAATGTTTTGAGCTGACCACCTTCAGGCGATTACTCTGAAACCAAAGATTGAACTAAATTATTCCTACTAAACTAGGAACATGAGAGCAGGATGCTCCTGGGTGAAAAGCCATACTAATGACTCTATTAATCTCTATGGCCTGACTTTGCTTGCTTGATGTAAGTTTTTTTTTTTTTTTTTTTTTTTTTTTCCTGGTGGTACCATGTGTGCCCTTTGGGACTGTGCCTCTTGATTTTACCTTAACTATCATGACATTGTCTCAGCCCCGGAATGGTCAGCTTTAACTTACTGCCAGAGTTGAGAGGTACCTGAATTAATGTGTCAAGCCAAGTAAAAAAGTTAATATAGAAAATTAAGGAAAAAGACACCTAGATATCCTAGATACTTCTTTATAGTTAATAAAACTTTTTAAAATGGCTAAATTTGGGACCCAAATGGCATGACTAAGGCCAATACCACAGGGAGGTTTCACCTTGATGTATGTGATCTCGCTGATAATAATTTTACTATAAAGACACTTTGGCCAAGGGCCAAGGAGGTGGCCTGCAGAAAACAATTAACGAAGTGGGCCTGAGGCTTCTATTTTTAAAAGGCCTTACAAGGTTGCCATTGCTGGCATCTAGGAAACTGATACTTAAATTATCCTCTGAGAAGACTAGAAAGACTAGATACTTAAATTATCCGACTGAGAAGACTAGGAATAGCTCAATATACCTAGATTACCTAGATTATTTGACAAACAATGTGATAACACTTGCTTTGTTTCTGAGAGTCTGAAATTTTGTTAAGTACTTGGCTAAAGTGCCTAAGTGGCTGTCTTCCAATAAATTTTGGGTACTGAGTTTCTGATAAACTTCCCTTAGCAAAAATATTGCACGCATATAACTGCATTGTAACTGTATTTTTTTTTTTTTTTTTTTAGTGCTGGAGAAAGTGATATACTCAATATGCTCCATTGCTGGAAGGAGAGAAAATCAGAGCCCTATTCACGGGTTTCTCCAGGTTCCATCTGTATCTTTTTTCCTTGCTGATATTTCTGTGTTTCCTTTCACTGAAATATCACTTTGCCATGAGTATAACTAAAAGCTGAGTAATATGTGTCTTAATATATCACAAAATAAGTGGGTGACTCTCAGGATCCCTTCACAACTAAAACATGTATGTGTGTGCATGCAAAAAGTAATTAATGTATATAAAACAATATATATTAATTTAAAACTATAACCTACTACATGTATAACTGTAACTTACAATTAATCTGTTAACTATAGCTATTATACATATACCTATATGTTTAATTATATGATATTCTATATATGTTAAATATATATGATATATATTCTATATAATATACATTAAGTATATATATGCTATATAAATCATATATACACATATATATCTATAAATTTGACCCTTGAACAACACAAGTTTGAACTGCATGAGTCCACTTATATGTAGATTTTTTTCAATACATACTACATATTGACCCTCCATATCAGTTTCTATTTCCCAATAAGTTTTATTTTTGATAAGCTAAATAATTTGACAAATTATGTAAATGATCTAATATTAGTGTCTACAGGGTGCCATGCACTATGCTATGTAGTCTGAAAATATGAAAACAATTACAAGTAGTTGAATAGGTGTGATGAAGGTGTATATATAGTCATATACCACCTATTAACATTTAGTACAGAAGGAGACTGCAAACATAAATGTGGTCCCATAAGATTATAATAGAGGTAAAAAATTTTCTAGTGTCTGGTGACATTGTAGCTGTTACAAAGTGACATTATAGATATTGCAACAAATTACTCACATGTTTGGGCAATGCTGGCATAAACAAACCTACTGTGTTGTCAGTTATATAAAAGTATAGAACAGATGATTGTGTACATGATGTGAGTAGACACTAGAAACTTTTTAGCTATACTCTAGTCTTATGGGACCACCTTCATGTGTTCAGTCTCCTGCTGTACTAAATATTACTATGTGGTACATAAGTATATATACACCTGCATCACATCTATTCAACTATTTGTAATTGCCTTTAGTAGTGACATTAAAGTGATGACATTATTAACAGTTGTTAGTAATGACAATAAACAACTGTTAGTTTACATATTTGCTGCAGTAAACATTTTATTGTTCTTTTGGAGTATACTCTGCTTAAAAAAAAATGTTGACCATAAATCTTTCTCAGGCAGGTCTCTTGAAAGATATTCTAGAAGCAGGCATTGTTAACATGGGAGATGACAATCCTCCAGTGGGAAAATATATGAAAGTAGAAAATAGCAATACTGATGATCCTCACCCTGTGTAGGCATCAGCTAATGTGTGCATTTGTGTTTTAGTTTTTAACAAAAGTTTAAAAAGTACAAGAATAGAAATAACATGTTTTAAGTTGAAAAAAGGTTATAGAGTAAGTATATAAAGAAAGTATTTCTGCACAACTGTGCTTTCTTTGTGTTTGAAACTGTTACAAGAGTCAAAAATATAAAAAATTGAAAATGTTGTAAAGTAAATATGTTACGGGGTTATTTTATCATTGAAGAAATTTTGTTTCTGTAAATTTAGCATAGCCTAAGTGCATAGTGTTTACAAAGTTTGCAGTAGTGTATGCTAATGTCCCAAGCCTTCACATTCACTCACTGATTCACCCAGAGCCACTTTCAGTCCTGCAAGCTTAATTCATCTTAAGTTCTCTATACACGTGTACTATTTTTTACATTTTATACCTTATTTTTACCATACCTTTTGCATGTTTACATGTGTTTAGATATTTAAATACCATTGTGTTACAAGTGCTTACAGTGTTCAGTACAGTAATCTGCTGTACAGGTTTGTAGCCTAGGAGCAATAGACGATACCATATAACCTAGGTGTGCAGTAGGCTCTACCATCTAGGTTTGTGTAAATACACTCTACGATGTTCACGCAATGACAAAATTACCTAATTATGCATTTCTCAGATTATATCCCCATTGTTAAGCAACACATGACTGTGTACACATGCATGAATATAGTGGATCTGTATCACAGTCGTTTAAATTCTGCATAACTGAGAGAGAAAGAGATTTAAACACAGGTGTATTTACACATCTTTGTATTCAATAAGATTTGCCTCAGAGCGTATGGGAGATGAAGACATGAATCAGCTCTTCCTTAAGTTGTTCTCTGTTCCCCAAGGCCTTTTATAGAGTGATCATCTCATCCTGCTGAATATCGTTTGATACTTTTCATATAAAACATGGCCCCTAGACATAAACCAGCTTCTTCAACTAGTAATCAAAGCATTTCTTTCAAGGTTAATTTTATCTCTTTGTTATTATCTCCCTTCATGATTACTTTAGAAATTTAATCTCAAGCAAGATGCTTCAATATGTACGTGTGTGATATGTATTCCTCACAGGGTCCCTGAATTCCCAGAACTTTATATTTAGTGGCAAGATATCGGCACATAAAACATTTAAATAATACAAATAAATATTTGTATGATCAATAACAGGAAAATCGTGACTGTATCCTATTGAACTTCAGAAAATAAGCAGAGTTGATATTGCTATACTGGCCAGCAAAGGCCTTATGGAGAAGTCTATAATATTAGCTTAGGGGTTATTTGATGTTTCATGTATAATCTGCAATTTATATGTTAAATAAAATCATTCTACTTTAACCTGTATTCTACTTAAAATAGGTAAGAGGCTTGCAAGTGTCATGTGCTGTTCTTTGCAAATACCAAATAAACAAACACTATTAGGTAGGTCTTCTTATTGTTGTAGTTATTACTATTCTCTGTGCTACTTTATTGCCGCAGTATGTGTGAGGTAGTTAGACTCTGTAAGACTCACCTCTGCCCCTGTCAATTGAGAAGTGGTATTATGATCAGGTGAAGACAGAGTAGCTGACTGCTTATGCCCTGCAATTTATAAATTCTGGAATGATACCTATACCCCCAAAGGGACCCAGCTACCTCTACCAACTGTCATCTCAATTCATTCTCAAAAATTCTCTAACATTAGAGAACTTTTCCCTTTAGCATAAAATTGTGATCGCTTTACTAATATGATAAGAATCACCTTGAATGTCACAGGTTTTTACACCTCAAAGTGAAGTAAGAATCTGTGAGGTGGTTTTGAAATTGATGACACAATCAAAGGTTGAAGAGATATGAGTACTTGGGGGTAGATATGATCTGACTTTGCTCAAGAAGGAAAAGAACGAAGAGTAAACTTAGGACCTCAAAAAGTATTTTGTCTAGCTATGCATTTACCAAGAGTTGCCTTGTTTGAAAACAAATGTAATTAAGGAAGACTTTTCAATGAATACAACTTTAAAACTTCCCTGAGAGATAGCCTGTAATAAGATAATAAACGTCAAGAAGATGATGGATTCATGAGGAACTCGGAATCTAAATGATACCAACTTCCATTTATCCAAAATGATTCACAGTCAGGATAACCAGACTGTAACAGGTGGCTACTTTTAAGTACAGATGCTAAATGTCATACCTGCAGATGGTTCATCAGTAGAATATGTAAAAAAAAAAACATCTTAATTATATATTATGAAGCTTTTTCATAAAAAATTAAAAGAAAGGCATTCATTATGCTTGTTTGAGTTATATCACTGAGTGCAGATGCTGTTACAAGTTAGCTGGTGCTTTAATCAAAACAAGTATCAGTGGATCAATTTAATGATATGAAAGTTCTGACTTCAAGTTGGAAAGTTTCTGGCAATGCAAATTTCTTACAGTTTCCTCATTTATGGATCAAAGCAGAGAGCTCGCCTCAACCAGAATCATGCATTAATATGTGCCAGAGTAAAGAAAGGGATACTTGACTAGCAATCCTTAAATAGAAGCATTTCAGCTTGACTTGCAATGCTCCTGGAGTCACATCACACCTTAAGCCTAAAGCTAGAAATGCTTAATTTCTCACATGGACTTTGGAATCACTGTGACTGGATTTATATTTTAAAAGAATACAGGTCATTTATACATACATAAACTTTATTGTCAAATTATTTTTTATTTTACCATGATTGGCCAATTTATCCATAGGCATGGTGAGAATGATTTGGCTATTGCCAAACAGCAAATCTGCTCTCCAAGATGGAGATTTAATTCCATTTAGTATATTACAAAAGTGTTTCTGACTCTGAATGTGATTTCCTTAAAGGCAGCTCTCCAAACATTTTCAGTCTCAGCAAATCTGCCTTGAACGTGTATGGTCTCAGGTAATATCAATTTGTTAAATTATTATTCTCATTGCTTGATGTATTCACCTCCCACTTTATCCTCATGAGGAGCAGATGTTCAAAGTCCCCCTAGATTACAGGTTAGTTCTCTAGATTCACTGCCTCATCTGAAAAGTGAGTCAATAATGAATGTCCTTCTAGGGTATTAGGAGTGTGAATGTGTTGTGTGTTATATCACCGAACATATTTTATAAAACTAAAATTTCCATATCAATGAAAGTTTTCCTATGATTGATTTTGACATAAAATCAAATCTAAAGGAACTTCCTCAGAACTCGGAGCAAGCTGATTTGCTAACAGAAAGCCCAGATCACCCCTGCTAGTAATGGAGTGCAAATGCCTGGGAAATTTCTGTAAGGGAAGTTCTCTTCTTTCCTTTTGTCCTCCTCTTTTTATTTAAAGTAAGCAAAAAATGCAAACAAAATCCTCTATTTTAAATTATAATGATAAAATTATATAACATAATGACATTAAAAATAAAACAGTACAGGAACTAAAAATGGAAAGCTGAAGCACTCCAACCTCCTCATTCCCACCTCCTAGCAGTACCACTAGTAACTGTTTCTTGTATATCCTTCTTGTAACTTTCTTCGCAAAACAAGCACATATATTTACATATCTATGTACACATATTTATAAATCTTTCCTTTACACATATCACACTATGCATTTACCAGAAAAAAAAAATCCTGCCAGAACTCAAATTTATTTTTAATTTGGCAAGATAAGTATTAGCTATTTCACCATATTGGCATAAACAGATAATCACCTTATAATTGCAAGCAGAGGTAGATGCATATAGAATGAATAGTCTGATTGTCCAAGGAAGTGGGACATAATGTGACTTCTTATCCTTTCAAAAGCTACCTTACCACTTTAGCAGTCATGGAACAAGACTGGTTTTCTTGGTCTGTGAGGTGGCAATCTCTGAAACTTGTACCAGGACATCTTTCTGAAGTTCAGCTTATACCTAGGGAACTTGTGATAAGTTTAAAAGAAACCGGCTCGATACTAATAACTGCAACTTGGGGAAGCCCAATTTGTCACTGTTGAGGAAGAAAAATTGGCTTCCATGAACTCCTGAGGCCGCAGGAGGTATCCTAATGAGTATGTGTGTATAGTTGTTATAGACAAGCTTTGCCTGTTGAACTCCACTTGTCCAGGAGTAAAATGTGATAGTAGTGAAGTAAAAACTCACGTTTGCACTCCTGAAAAATGCATACTTGAGCAACGCTTTAGACCAAATTAGACAGAGGCTGGGTGTGGTGGCTCATGCCTATAATCCCAGCACTTTGGGAGGCCAAGGTGGGTAGATCACGAGGTCAGGAGTTTAAGACCAGACTTGTCAAGATGGTGAAACCTCATCTTTACTAAAAATATAAAAATTAGACCGATGTGGTGGAAGTAGCTGTAATTCCAGCTACTCAGGAGGCTGAGGCAGAAGAATCACTTCAATCTGGGAGATGGCGTTTGCAATGAGCTGAGATCACCTCATTGCACTCCAGCCTGAGTGACAGAGTAAGACTCCGTCTCAAAAACAAAAAACAAATTAGCCAAGCATTCTTAGGACTTCAGGTTAGGGAGGAGGAAAGAGAAGTGAAATCATTCCAGATGGAAATCCTGGACTTGATGCGAATAAGATATGAGGAGGGTTGTTCTATTAATTAATATAAATAAAGTAACTTTTCTAATTTTCTGTTACAATCTCTCACAAAGGTAACTAGAAGAAACTGTTGAATAAACATTCATATATATGAACAAAAGGTAAAAAATGCTTTTCAGATATCTTAAAATACGGACTTATCTAACTCACAATATGGACTCTATGAAGTTCAACTTGGGGACACTGAGAGGTATCCCAAAAAGGGAAATATCATCATTAGAATCTGAAGTTTATATACTAAGGAACCAGTAGGAATGCCAAATGGACAGCCATGTCACACAAGTGCGTATGTTGTAGGCAAAGGAGATGAATATTGGTTTAAATGTGAGTTTCAAACCAGAAGTCAAAAGGGAGGATTCTATGAAGAAAAACAGCCACTTCTTATATGAGCAACTCTATTTTATCCAGAATAAGTAACAATGGAGATTTGTTCATTTTGATGTGTTTTGAATTCTGTTTACCAATTGCATACATTTTAGTTGGTTTAGAAATTAAAAGTCCTGCCCCGTTTGCATAACAAATTCAGGATCACATTACACTCAGAGTATGTAACTTTCTTTTCTCACTTCAAATACCTGTTATCTTCTCACATCAGCACATGAATACTTCTATTTCTCTGTTCTCAATGGCTGCATAATGTTGACATTTTACACAAGTATTATAAATCATTAACCAATTACTAATTAATGTCATTTCAGTTGTTTTTAGATCTTTGTGAATACTGGCAATGCTGCAAGAACCATGTTCATACTGGCATTTATGTTAGTATAATCCACAGATTAAATTCCCAACAGAAAAATATTCAGTGGGTCAAAGAGATGATACATTTTTAATTTGGTAACTATGTCAAATGGCATTTCAAATGGTTTTATCAATTTATACTCCCAGCAATGATGTAAGATTGTATGTATGTCAGGCTTTCTTTGTGAGGATAGTGAGATTTTGCAAATGTGGTCTCAAAGTTACTGTAATGTTACTTAAGGTCAAGGCTACCCAACTCAAGACACCACCTCTACTGCCACTGTATAGCATCTATTTCAGTTAATTCTTTCATTTTACGAAGAGACAAAGTTAGCCCAACGGCTATTTATATATATATATGTGTGTGTGTGTGTGTGTGTGTGTGTGTGTGTGTGTATCATACACATACACACATATATATAAATAGCCATTGAGCTAACTTTGTCTCTTCATTTATATATATATGTTATATATATATGTTATACATATGATACACATACACACATATATACATAAATACACACAGCTGCTGACTTTCTTTTGAGCACCTCACATTCATAGTTTTTCAGGCACAAATGTCAAGGAGGTGTGTGGTATACCTGCTGATTCACAGCTCTGTTTGAGAAAAACAAAGCAGCTGAAAGTGCTGGCTCAATTTCATTTGCACCCCACTTTCTTCCCCCCACTTCTCCTTTTCTTAATTTTAATTTTATATTAGAACAGTGTCACTTCTAATTCTTAACACATCCACACACAAATGCCGTTCACATCTTATTTGTGACACCTCCAGTTAATCCTGCCAATTTGTTTACTTATCACACAGACATGCGATACTGATATCACCAAGAAAGAAACACTCATTGGGAGGTAATATATTTCAAGAGGCTATATAAGCTGGAGGAGAGGACAATTTCAGAATACTTGCACAGCCAAAACTTTTATTCCTTAAATTAAACATAGTCCAAATGATCTCTGTTCCATCAAAATCCATTGAGGATTAGCTGCTTTGGGCATAAACACTGTCCGCATCTCATGGTTTCTTTTCCATCTGAAATCCTCCTCTTTCACTTGATGGTAAATAAAAGAGTAGCTGCCTATCATTTTTGTCAAACAATACATAAAAGAAATCTGGGGCCGGGCGTGGTGGCTCAGGCTGGCAGATCACATGAGGTCAGGACTTTGAGACCAGCCTGGACAACACGGTGAAACCTCATCTATACTAATAATACAAAAATTAGCTGAGGGTGGTGGTGCATGCCTGTAGTCCCAGCTACTCAGGAGGCTGAGGCACAAGAATCACTTGAACTTGGGAGGTGGAGGTTGCAGTGAGCTGAGATCATGCCACTGCACTCCTGCCTGGGTGGCAGAACGAGGCTTGAAAGAAAGAGAGAAAGGGAGAAAGAAAAGAAAGAAAAAGAAAGAAAGAAAGAAAGAAAAGAAAGAAAGAAAGAAAGAAAGAAAGAGAGAAAGAAAGAAGAAGAAAGAAAGAAAGAAGAAAGAAAGAAAGAAAGAGAAAAAGAAAAAGAAAGAAAGAGAAGGAAGGAGGGAAAGGAAAGAAGGAAAACTTTTGTTTTTGTTGCAGTTCTTTTGAGGACTTAGTTATAAATTCATTTCAAAGACCAAGATCCAGATGATATTTTGTAGGTTTCCTCCAGGATTCTTATATTTTGATGACTTGTGTTTAAATATTTAATTCATCTTTAATTAATTTTATGTATGATGAAAAGTTTGGGTTCAATTTTATTTTTCTGCATATGATTAGTCAGCTATAATAGCAGAAGGAACGAAGGAAGGAAGGGAAGGAGGGAGGGAGGGAGGGAAAGAAGGGAAGGAGGGAAGGAGAGAGGAAGGGATGAAGGGAGAGAGAAAGAAGGGAGGGACAAAAAAATTCCACCTTTCGTTTTTGACTCTGAGTTTTTGGTCCCATTATAGTAACATTAAACTTCTTGCCCCATTGCTACATTAGGGATCTGAAATCTGATTTCTAAGGATGAATTCTTGATCCACCCTTATCATATCTACCATCTTAGGGAGTTACTTACCCGTAGGTAGACAACATTTGGGACATTAAGGAATGAATAAAATAGCCAAGTTTTCTGCTTATGTGGAATTTGTACTAGGGGAGTGAAAGCATACAATTAATAGATGATTGATGCAATTTTACAGAGATAAAAATATAAAGTAAATAAAATAGGTTAATATGTTTTAGTCCAGATTATGTGGATAACAACATTAGAGTGGTGATAGAAGTTATGCCATTTGAGCTGTCACCAGAGTTATAAGTCATGATAACTTGGGGGAAAAGACCAGGCAGATAAAGCAGCTCTGTTAGGAAAAGGAGCATGAGCCTGGTATATTTAAAACAAATAAACAACAACCTTTCAATCTTTTCTTTTTCTTTTTTTTTTTTTTTTTTTTTTGAGACAGAGTCTCACTCTGTCACCCAGGCTGGAGTGTAGTGGCATGATCTCGGCTCACTGCAACCAGCCCCACCTCCTGAGTTCAAGTGATTCTCCTGCCTCAGCCTCCTGAGTGGCTGGGATTACAGGTGTCCACCACCACACCCAGCTAACTTTTTTACTTACAGTAGAGACACGGTTTCTCCATGTGGTTCAGGTTGGTCTTGAACTCCTGACCTTGTGATCCACCCACCTCGGCCTCCCAAAGTGCTGGGATTAGAAGTATGAGATATCGTGCTTGGCCCAAAAAACCTTTTCTAATGGCCAGTTCAACTGGAGCATGATGATTAGGGCTGAAAGGGAGCTGACATGACAAAAGATCAGAGGGCCAGCTCCTGGAAGACTATGGTAAGCAGGATGGATATTTCCTCTTATGAGTATGGACTATGATATTATCAGTTAAAACTGGAGCAATCTGGGGAAAATCTACTTTTCTCTTACCTTAGAACATTGTTGGGTTACATTTTTCATGATTTCCATGGAAGCCTGCTGCCTTTTGAGGTTTATCTGACTTATTAATGCTGGACTTGAGGCTTAATCTAAGTGAGGTTTTTTTGGTTTTTGTTTTTGTTTTTTTTCGTTGTTTTTTTTTTTTAATTTTATTTTTTATTGCATTTTAGGTTTTAGGGTACATGTGAAGAACATACAATATTGTTGAGTGAGGTTTTGATAACTGTGATTACAGAAATTTGATCCATTTAGAAAGTCTTCATGTTGTTGGCCTGACACTAAAGAGCAAAATATACCAAGAATCTATAAAAACTTTTAAAAAAAAACTTTAACTTTTAGAATCAAAGGGTAGATGTACAGGTCTGTTACATGGGCATATTTCACGTAGTGGATGTTTGGGGTATGGATGACCCATCACGCAGGTAGTGAGCCTAGTAACCATAATCAGTTTTCAGCCTTTATCCCACTCCCCTTTACCCCTCCTCTGGTAGTCACCAGTGTTTATTGTTGCCATGTTTATGTCTGTGTGTACTCAATGTTTATCTCCTCCTTATAAATGAGAACATGTGATATTCGGCTTCCTGTTCCTGAATTAATTTGCTTAGGACAGTTGCCTCCAGTTGTATTCATTTTGCCACAAAGAACATGATTTTATTCATTTTCATGGCTTCACAGTATTCCATGGTATACATGCACCATATTTTCTTTATCCAATCTACCATTAATGGGCATATAGGTTGATTTCATCTTTTTGATATTGCAATAGTGTATAGATGAGCACAGGAGTGCATTTTTTTTTTGACAGAATAATTTCTTTTCTATGGGTATATACCCAGTAATGGTATTGCTGGGTCAAATGGTAATTATATTCTTAATTCTTTAAGAAATCTCCAAACTGCTTTTCATAGGGGCTGAATGAATTTTGCATTCTTACCAACCATGTATAAGAGTTTCCTTTTCTCTGTAACCTCAACATCTGTCATTTTTTTGACTTTTTATAAATAGCCATTTTGATGGTGTGAGAGGTATTTCACTGTGGTTTTAATTTGCATTTCTCTGATGATTAATGATGTGGAGTTTTTTTCATATGTTTGTTGGCCCCATAAGTCTGATGATTAATGATGTGGAGCTTTCTTCATATGTTTTTATGTCTGCTTTTGAGAAGTGCCTGCTCGTGTCCTTTGCCCTCTTTGTAATAGAGTTGTTTTTTGCTTGTTGAATTGTTTAAGTTCCTTACAGATTCTGGATATTAGAACTTTGTTGGATGCACAGTTTGTGATTATTTTTTCATTCTGTAGGTTAGCTGTTTACTTTGTTGACAGTTCCTTTTGCTGTGCAGAAGCTCTGTAGTATAATTGGATCCCCCTTTTCAATTTTTGTTTTTGTTGCAATTCTTTTGAAGACTTAGTCATAAATTCTTTTCAAAGGCCAAGATCCAGATGATATTTCATAGGTTTTCTTCCAGGATTCTTATATTTTGATGACTTATGGTTTAATATTTAATTCATCTCTAATTAATTTTACATATTGGGAAAGGTTGGGGTTCAATTTTATTCTTCTGCATATGATTAGTCAGCTATAATAGCACCATTTATTGAATAGAAAATCCTTTCCCCATTACACATTTTTGTTGACTTTATTGATGATCAGTTAACTGTAGGTGTGTGGCTTTATTTCTGAATTCTCTATTCTGTTCCACTTTGTGTGTCTATCTTGATACCAGGCCCATGCTGTTTGGGTTATTGTAGACTTGTAGTATAGTTGAAGTAAGATAATGTGATGCTTTCAGCTTTGTTCTTTTTGCATAGAATTGCCTTAACTGCTTTGCTCTATTTTGGTTCCAAATGAATTTTAGAATAGTGTTTTTCTAATTCTGTGAAAAATGATATTGGTATTTTGATAACAATAGGATTGAATCATTTATTGCTTTAGGCAGTAGGCCATGTTAACAATATTGATTTTTCCAATCAATGAGCATAAAATGTTTTTCCATTTGTTTGTGTTACATGTGATTTCTTTCAGTAGTGTCTTGTAGTTCTTCTCGTAAAAAAATTTACCTCCTTGGTAGAGGTATTACTAGATATTTCATTTTTTGTGTGGCTATTATAAGCAGAATTTGTTCTTGTTTTGGCTCTCATCTTGAATGTTACTGGTGTATAGAAATACTACGACTGTCTTTTGCATTAATGTTGCATCTTAAAACTTTACTGAAGTTATTTATCAGTTTCAGGAGACTTTTGACAAAGTCTTTAAGATATTCCAGGTGATCATATTGTTGGTGAAGAAAGATAGTTTGACTTTTTCTATTCCTACTGGATGCCTTTTATTTCTTTCTCTTGCCTGATTGTTCTATCTAGGACTTCCAGTACTATGTTGAATAGAAATGGTGAGAGTGGACCTTCTTGTCTTGTTCCAGTTCTTATGGGATGTGCTTCCAGTTTTGTCCATTCAGTATGATGAGGACTGTGGGTTTGTCACAGATGGCTTTTATGATTTGGAGGTATGTTTGTTCAATATCTCGTTTGCTGAGAGTTTTTATAATAAAGGGATTTTGGATTTTATTGAAAGCTCTTTCCCTGTCTATTGAAAGGATCATATGATTTTGGTTTTTTATTCTATTTATGTGGTGAATCACACTTATTGATTTGCATATGTTGAATCAACCTTGCATCTCAGGAATGAAGCCTACATGATTGTGGTGAATTAAGTTTCAGATAAAGTGCTGGATTCAGTTTGTTGGTATTTTGTTGAGAATTTTGGTGCTTATGTTGATCAGGGATATTGGCCTGTAGTTTTGTTTTATTATTGTGCCTTTGCAGAACAAATTAGGAAGGGGCCTCTCCTCCTCAATTCTTCTGAAGGGATTCTGTATAATTGGTACCAACTCTTCTTTGTACATCTGGTTGTATTTGACTGTGAATCCATCTGTTCAAGGGCATTTTTTTATTGGTAGGTTTTTTTCTATTACTGATTCAATTTTGGAACTCATTATTGGTCTGCTCAGTGTGTCAAATTTCTTTCTGTTTTAAAGCTGGTACATTGTGTGTTTGAAGGAATTTATTCATTTCTGCTAGATTTTCAATTTTGTGTGCATGGATATGTTCGTAGTAGTCCCTAAAGATCTTTTGTATTTCTGTATGTTTGGTTGTAATGTTACCATTGTCATTTCTGATTATATTTATTTGGATCTTCTCTCTTTATTTCTTTGTTTACCTAGATAAAGGTCTGTTAATCTTGTTTATTCTTTCATAGAACTAATTGTTAATTTTGTTAATAATTTATATGGATTTTTGGGTCCCAATTTTGTTCAGTTCTTATGTTAGTTATTTTTTGTTCTGCTAGATTTGGTGTTGGTTTGTTCTTGTATTTCTAGTTCCACTAGGTGCAATGTTAGATGGCTACTTTGAGATCTTTCTAACTTTTCAATGTAGATGTTTAGTGTTATAAATGTCCGTCTTAACATTGCATTTGCTGTATACTTGAAATTTTGGTATATGTCTCTGTTTTTACTAGTTACAAAGAGTATTTTGATTTCTGCTTCAATTTCAGTGTTTCTCCCAAAAGTAATTCAGGAGCAAGTTGTTTATTTTCCATGTGATTGTGTGGTTTTGCAATATCTGCTTGGAATCGATTTCTATTTTTATTTAACTGTAGTCTGAAAATAGGCTTAGCATGATTTCAGGGTTTTTTTTGTACATATTGAGATGTGCTTTATAACCAAACATTTTCTGTGTGCAGATGAGAAGAATGTATATTCTTTGATTGATGGGTGGAGTATTCCATAGATATCTATTGGGTCCAATTTTTCAAGTGTCCAATTTAAGTCCAGAATTTTGTGCTAGTTTTCAGCCTCGATGCGACACTGTCAGGAGGGTGTAAAATCTCTCACTATTATTGTGTGGCTGTCTCATCTTTTTGTATGTCTAGAAGCCCTTATTTTATGAATCTCAGTTTTCCAATATTAAGTGCATATATATTTAAGATATACAAGTTTTCTTGTTGAATTGAACCCTTTATCATTATGTAACTGACTTCTTTGTCCTTTTTTACTGCTATTGGTTTAAAATCTGTTTTATCTCATATAAGAATAGTGACATCTGCTCTTTTTTCTTTTTTCCCACTTGCAGGATAGGGTTTCTCCAACCCTTTACTCCGAGTCTACAGGTGTTGTTACATGTGACATTGAAGACAGCAGAGAGTTAGTTTTTTTTTTTTTTTCAATTCAACCTGCCACTCTCTGTCTTTCATGTGAAGCATTTAGACTGTTTACATTCAATGTTATTATTGATATGTGAGATTGTGATCCTGTCATGAAGTTGGTAGCTGATTATTTTTTAGATTCTACTGTGTGGTTGCTTTATTGAGTCTGTGGGCTACATATTAATAGTGTTTTTGTGGTAGGAGGTATTATTATTTTATTTCCATGTTAGAACCACCTTAAGGATTTCCTGATAAACTGGTTTAGTGTACCAAATTCTCTTAGTGCTTGCTTGTCTGGAAAATATTTTATTTCTTCTTCAGTTATAAAGCTTAGTTTTTGGTTGAAATTCTTGGTTGAAATTTATTTTCTTTAAGAATGCTGAAAATAGGCCCCTAACCTCTCCTGGCTTGTAATATTTCTCTGGAGAAGTCTGCCATTAGCCTGATGAGTTTCCCTTTGTACATGATCTGACCTTTTTCTCTAGCTGCTTATAAGATTTTTTATTTAACATTGAGCTTGCACAATCTGGTGACTATATGCCTTGGTGCTATTGATTTTATATACTATCTTGCAGGTGTTCTATGGATTTCTTATATCCCAACGTCTACCTCTCTAGCAAAATTAGAAAAATTTTCTTAAATTATTTTCTCAAATATGCTTTCTAGGTTGTTTATTTTTTTTCCTTCTCTCTTAAGAATGACAATAATTTGTAGGTTTGGTCACTTTACATAATATCATTTTTCTCAAAGACTTTGTTCATTTTTTTTAAATTCTTTTTTCTTTATTTTTGTCTTACTGGGTTAGTTCAAAACACTGGCCATAAAGCTCTGAAATTCTTTATTCTGCTGGATCCAGTACATTAATAAAGCTTTCAACTGAAATTTCTTAAGTAAGTTCTTCAATTCCAGAAGCTCTAATTGATTTTCATTAAATATATTTATCTCTTTCTTCACTTCCTGGGTTATTTAGAAGTTTCTTTGTTTTGATTTTCAACTTTCTCTTGGATATTTTTAGGCTTCTTTGTAGTCTGTACTTTTAATTCTTTATCTATCATTTCTGAGTTTCCATTTTGTTTAGGGAACATTGCTGTAGAGCTGGTATAAGCTGTTGATGGTGTCACGACATGCAGATTTTTTGTGGTGTCAGAATTCTTATGCTAGTTATTTCTCATCTGGAGATGCCAGCACTTCTGATTTTTGTAATTATTTTCATTTGGATCGAGTTTTCTTTTTCCCTTTTCTTTCTTCCTCTCAAATATTTTTGTTTTCTCTTTCTCTTCTTCCCCCTCCCTTGCTGGTGTGAATGTAGACAATGTTGAGTAGGGCCTATTGGCTTCACTCCTATAGTCCTAAGCACTTTTGCAAGTTTTGTATTGGGCTGTGCAGTTTGACTGCTAAGCCAGTGGATGGCACTTACGGGTAAAATCTGGCTCTGGCCAAAGTGACTGGGTATATTCTCAATCCTTGCTTACAGGGGAAGGTCTCTGTTGCCTTAGACAGTGGGCTGATCCATGAAGTGCACAGTGTTCTGAGCACCTTGCTCAGCCACTTGGTTGGCTGGGAGCAGGTGGCAAGTTGCATGTGGATGGATCCCACAAGCATACCTACTGAACCCTCTAGGGATGGCAGGCACAATCACAGTGCCTAGGTTGTTCCAGTGGGTGGCCACCAAGCACCAGAGGTAGGCCTCATCGTAAATACCTCCTTGGCCTCATGTTCTCTGTATGGGAAGCTAGGGCAGCCTAAACTCCTAATCCAGAAGAGTGGGGGCTCCAGATGCCTGGAGATCTGCCTTGGCTTGAAATGTAGAGGGTCTCACTACATCACAATCTCCGAAGAGGTGGGGCACCTCAGATTGCTAAATTAGACAAACAGGTGCTCATAATGACTGGCAATCTGCCTGGGCATGGAGTGGAGATGGCCCTCGCTGCACTAGGAATTTTTGCATTGGAATGTGCAGCAGGTCAAGCTGCTAATACAGGTGATGAGCAAGCCCTCTGAATGCCTGGAAGTCTGCCTGAATATGGAGTGGAGAGGGCCCGACTGCACCACAATCTAAGGCCAGGAAGTGTAGGTTGTCTTAAATTGAACGAGGTGAGTGGGTGCTCCAAATGCCTGGAGATCTCCCTGTGCATGAAGCAGAGAGGGCCTCTCCATACCAGGATCTCTGCAGAAGAAGGTGGAGTGGGTCAGGCTGCTGACCCAGGTGAACAAGTGCTCAGAAAGCCTGCAGATCTGCCTGGGCACAAAACAGAGAAGGGCCTCTGCATCAGGATCTGGGCACAGAAAGAGCGAGGCAACTCAGGCTTGGTGATGTGGTTTGGATATCTGCCCCCTCCAAATTTCATATTGAAAAATCCCTAACATTGGAGATGAGATCTGGTGGGAGATGTCTGGGTCACAGAGGAGGATCCTGCATGAATGACTGTGATGACTTAGTTCTCACTCTCTTTGTCCATGTGAAAGCTAGTTATTTAAAAGAATCTGGCACTTCTTCCTCTATCTTGTTCCCTCTCTCACGATATGATGTACCTGGTACCCCCTTCACTTTTCTCTGTGATGTTAAGCTTTCTGAGGCCTTACTAGCAGCCAAGGAGATGGAGGTGCCATGCTTGTACAGCCCGCACAGCCATGAGACAAACAAATCTTTTTCATTTACAAATCACCCAGTCTCAGCTATTCTCTAATTACAATGCAAAATGGACTAACACAGGCTGCTAGTCCATGAGAGTGGGTGCTCCGAATGCCTGAAGATCTGCCTGGGGTGGACTGGAGGGAGAGCCACTGCCTCATGATCTCAGGGGAGAAGGTTGGGGTACCCAGCAATGACACATGTAGGCTGCTTTTAGGTCACTAAGCTGGTCCTGGCTGTAAGTTTCATCACCCCAGAGAAACTGCAGCTGTAGCAGCTTTCCGACATCCCTAGGCCTGTGACGGGAGAGAGCACTATTTTAGCAATTTTCACAATTCTGGCTGTGGATATCCCTACTCTCCACAAGAGCAAGCACTCTAATCTATGACCCAAGACAAAAGTGGCTTCTAGGTCACCAAAAAATGACCTTGTATGCACCCACATTAAAAATGGTGTCCTGCTCTTGATATTATGTTTGGGAAAACTTCTGCAACTTTTCCTGGCCTATTTTCTTCTCAGTGTTTCCAAGCCTATCCCCAAATTAGCTCCAGGACTAAGGAGAAGTCATGTGCTCTCCTTCTGTCTGAGTTGCTCAGATCCCCATTGGAAAGGTGAGTCACAGAAGGAGGCTCTCTTACCTCTCTGATGTATAGAGGCTTCATCCACTTTTATCAGCCAGATGCTGTCACAGGGGTATATGCCCATGTTTTCCTCCTTGGGATCTGGGATGTTCTTCACAGTTCTGGTGAATTCTCATTTTTCTTCTTGAATTAAACCTCACAGAGTTGATCTTTATATACTATTGTGCTATTTCCAAGTGGTGGAAGCATACTAAAAGCGTTTAATCCACCATCTTGGGGAAGAAAAGTTAAATACTTTTAACAATATCTCTGGAAACATTTTTTTCTAAAGTGACAGTAAGGGGCATATAGACAAACTTATTTCTTCACTCTTTGTGTTGCCATTTTTTAACAGAATGTGTCTCATTAGGGAAAGAGTGGAGGAAAAGCTGAACTGGGAAGACATTATCAAACATTATTCAATGTGAAAGATTTTCCCATGATGTTCATTGGCATCATAATGTCAATAAATTTCATATGATATTTTGAGGCAGATTTTTTTTGGTCCTCTTTATATAATTTCAAGACTGTGGGAGCACAGAGTTGAAAGATCTAAGATAATGGGTGGCTAGTTCTCTGCCATCTTCTACAGGATACATTTCACTTTCACCATCTCACTGCTTATATTATGGTCACCACTAATGATATCCTACTGGGTGAGTATGGCAGCATATATTTTTGTATATAAAAGGAGGATGCAAACCAAACCTCCTCATGATGTTGAGTAAAACCACAAAGGTATAGAAAACCAAACTGATCACCTAATGTTTTTCAGATACTCTTCAGGGAATAAATGCACACTCTAGTATGTTTTAATACCCTGCTCCATATACATTTATCCAGACTGTAATCAACAGTTGCAGCAGAGTTTTTAGGAGGCTGATAGCATATCACCTTATATCACTGAGTTGTCCTTATTCTCTGCTTAAAGGCTATTTCTTTCATTATAGGATCTCTCTGTACTACAATCAACCACAACTTAAAAATGCAAAACAAGTTAATACTCCAGAAAGCAACAGTCAACCAATATCCAGATGAACATCTCTGGATAAATGTTCCAGTCTCTCTCTTGTCTAGAAGGAAGATTCTAATTATATATGATTTTTAAAATAATCCTAAAAAGACTGAATTATTCTTAGCTGTAATCCACTCATTAACACACCCTGCTGACTTCTCTTTTTCCCTATCTCACTTTCTCTACTTCTCCATGTAGAATGTCTGACATATCTTCTCAATTAAATTATCTGTACTAAAGTCTTTCAATTTTGGGGAAGTACACACTAAGATGCACATTTTAGTCCATATAAAGTTCATAGTCATACTGTGACATGGCATTGAATCCCCATTTTATTAATAGGTACAGTTTCATTCTTCCACACTGGCCACCTGTCTGCTCCGGGAATACAGGCACATCAGTAAGTAGTGAGAACCATATGCTGGAATCTGTGTAGAGAATTACATTTTCTGGAAGACCAATTACAT
This sequence comes from Cheracebus regulus, assembly GCA_963574635.1. Taxonomy (NCBI): domain Eukaryota; kingdom Metazoa; phylum Chordata; class Mammalia; order Primates; family Pitheciidae; genus Cheracebus; species Cheracebus regulus. The sequence goes on from CAUYQU010042744.1 coordinate 63,501, forward strand.
TAGTGAATAAAATATACTGATATGACGTAGATATTCTCTTGTATATGTGCATTTGTACAACTATATTTTCTATTTAGAATCCTCTTTGCTTTATTCCTCTAGAGAAATTATTTTCATCCTGCAAAATAATAGACCAAATAATAATTTTAATGGTAAAGTATTCTGTATTATCATTTAACAAGTTAATAATTTATCTCTCCCCTTTTTCTTGAAGATCTTTGTGTCTAAATCACATATTTTATAATTCTGTGTGTGTATCTTTTCCTATATTCTACTTAGTCAAATCTTGAGATCAAACATGAAGTTGTATTTAACTTTCAAATGCAACTGTGCAGTGGAAAGTATTTCCTGCAATATTTTTCTCATTGCCACAGGACACAGACTCTAAAATTGACCACAAAATTGGACATAAAACAGTCCTCAGCAAATACAAAAGCACTCGTATTGTGCCAAAGACTCTCTCAAACCACAGTACAAAACAAATTAGAAATCAAGAATAATAAAATGACTCAAAACCATACAATTACATGGAAATTAATAATCTGCCTCTGAATTACTTTTGGATAAATAATAAAATTAATGTAGATCAAGAAGTTCTTTAAAACTAATGAGAACAAAGATACAACATGCAAGAATCTCTGGGACACAGCTAAAGTGTTGTTAAAAAGATGATTTATAACTCTAACTGCCCACATCAAAAATTTACAAAGATGTCAACTTAATGGTCTAACATCACAAGTAAAAGAACTAGTAAACAAAGAGCAAACCAACCCCAAAGCTAGCAAAAGACAAAAAAAAAAAAAAAAACAAAATCAGAGGTTAACTGAAGGAGTTTTAGACATGCACACACAAAAACATGCAGATCAATGAATCCAGGAGTTGGTTTTTTAAAATATTCAATAAAATAGACCACTGGCTAGAAAAAGAAGAAAAGAGAGGAGATTCAAAGAAACACAATTAGAAATGAGAAGGGGGATATTATCAAGGACTCCATAGAAATACATATAGCCAACAGAATATAAACTTCTTTGCACATAAACTTGAAAATTCAGAAGAAACTGATAAATTCCTGGATGCATACACCCTCTCCAGACTCAACCAGGAAGAAACTGAATCTCTGAACAGATCATAATGAGCTCTGAAACTGAATCATTAATGAATAGCTTACCAACTAAAAAAGTCCAGGACCAAATGAATTCACAGCCAAATTCTACGGAGTGTACAAAGAGGAGCTGGTACCATTCCTACTAAACTATTCCAAAAAATTGAGGAAGAGGGACTTCTCTCTAACTCATTCCATGAGGTCAGCATCATCTTGACACCAAATCCTGGCAGAGATACAACAAAAGAGAAAACTTCAGGCCAATATCCTTGATGAACATGGATTCAAATATTCTCAACAAAATACTGGCAAACTGAATCTAGCAGCATATCAAAAAGCCTATTCACCAGGATCAAGTAGGTTTTATCCCTGGAATGCAAGGGTGGTTCAACATATACAAATCAATAAATGTTATTCATCACATGAACAGAACTAAAGACAAAAAACATAATTATCTCAGTAGATGGAGAAAAGGCTTCCAGTTAAAATTCAACACCCTGGTGTTAAAATCTCTCAGCAAACTATCAATCAGGCAAGAGAAAGGTATAAAGGCATTCAAATAGGAAAAGGGAAGTCAAACTATCACCATTTGCAGATAGCATTTCTAGATTCTATATTCTACATTCTATTTCAGATTTCAGTATCTAGAAAACCCCACATTCTAGGCACAACAGCTCCGTAGGCTGATAAACAACTTCAGCAAAATCTCAAGATACAGAGTCACTGTAGGAAAATAACTAGCATTCCTATACAGCAGCTGTAGTCAAGCCAAGGACAAAATCAGGAACACAATCCTATTCACAGTTTCCACAAAAAGAATAAAATGTTTAATAATAGAGCTAGCTAGGGTGGTGAAAGAGCAAGAACTAGAAAAAACTGTTTTAAAATTTATGTGTAACCAAAAAAGAGCCTGAATAAACAAGGCAATCCCACACACACTCACACACACACACACACACAACCAAAAACAAAGCCAGAGTCATCATACTACCTGACTTCAAACTATACTATAGGGCTACAGTAATCAAAATAGCATGATCCTGGTACAAAAACAGACACATAGACCAATGAAACAGAATAGAGAGCCCCAAAATAAGGCCAAACATCTAGCACTGTGTAGTCTTCAACAAGGCCTACACAAGTAAGCAATGGGAAAAGGACTCTCTATTTAACAACTGGCTGGCCATATACAGATTAAAACTGGACCCCTCCCTTACATCATATACAAAAATCAACTCAAGATCCATTAACAAATTGAATGTAACACCCCTAACTATGAAAATCCTGAAACACAACCTAGGCAATACCATTATGGACATAAGAAGAGTCAAAGAATCCATGACCATGATGCCAAAAGCAATCTCAACAAAAGCAAAATTGACAAATTGTACCTAATTAAACTAAGTAGCTTCTGAAAAGTAAAATAAACTATCAGCAGAAAAAACAGACAACCTACAGAATGGAAGAGGATTTTTGCAAACTATGCATCTGACAAAGATCTGATATCTAGCATCTACAAGGAACCTAAGCAAATATTTAAAAAAATTAAAAACTGATCAAAAGACATGAACAGACATTTTTCAGAAGACATACATGTGACCAACTAACATGAAAAAAGCTCACTATCACTGATTATTAGATAAATGCAAATCAAAACCACAATGAGGTACCATTTTACACAAGTGAGAATGGCTACTATTAAAAAGTGAAAAAATAATAGATGCTGGCAATGTGAAGAAAATACCTATACACTGTTTTGGGGAAACAGTAAATTTGTTCAACTATTGTGGAAAGCAGTGTGGCAATTCCTCAAAGAGTTAAAAACAAAACTACCTTTCTACCCAGCAATCCCTTTACTGTGTATATATCCAAAGGAATATAAATCATTCTATCATAAAGATACTTGCATGTGTGTGTTCATGCAGCACTACTCACAATAGCAAAGACATAAATCAACCTAAATGCCCCTCAGTGGTAGCCTAGATTAATAAAAAAAAAAAAAGTGCAGTACATCTACACCATGGAACACTATGCACCCATACAAAAGTATGAGAAAATATCCTTTGCAGGAACATATGTCCAGAATGGTATTGCCTAGGTTGTGGGTGGAACTGGAGGCCATTTTCCTCTGCAAATTAACTTTGGAACAGAAAGCCAAATATTGCATGTTCTTACTAAATGGGAGCTAAATGATAAGAACACATGGACACATAGAGGGGAACAACAAACACTTGGGCCTATCTGAGGGTACAGAGTGGGGTGAGGAGGAAGATCAGAAAAAGTAACTAATGGGTACTAAGCTTAATACCTGGGTGATGAAATAATCTGTATAACAAACCCCCATGACTCAAGTTTACCTGTGTAACAAACTTGCACATGTACCTTTGAGCTTAAAGTAAAATTAAAAAAAAAAAAATTTTTAATCATGTGTATAAAATAATTTCCAAAGATTTCTATTTCTGATATGCTCTAATATCCAATTATTAAATGACTTGTTAGATGCTTGGATAATGGCCTATTAATTAAAACTGAATCTATCTAGAAATATTTTTATTTATCTCACATCACTCTGTTCTGGGTCATTACTTCCAGATGCTAAAATGTAAACTTTATTTGTGTGACTTTATTTTTCACTGCAGTGGCTATTTTTTTCACTCTCCTTCATATACAATTTTACCTATTAAGTAATGAGTAAAGGACCTCCTTTAAGTCCTTGTGGGAATAGATTGCCAATCAAGTTAAATTATCTGATAGTCCGATGAGAGTCCTTAGAACAACATACCAATTCTGAAATTGATATCCTCAGAAATGTCCTTGTCCAAATTCTCACCAATGTTTTCATAGTCAACTTTTCTTTCATTTATTGGAAATACCCCAATATTTTTCTAATAATATCTGTCTCCATTTTTCCCCTCAAACTTAGTAAGTACCTATATCAATTGCGTTCAACTGAAGAATTATGTCTGACTTAACAATTGGTACTAAACAAGTGATTATAGTCAATGAATCCCCGGAGACAACATGAGATATTCTCTATCTATTAGAGTTTAAAAATAGGTGAAATGTAAATAAAATCCTGTTAATATGCTGAGAATGAGAAAATGATAGTCCATGATGAATTGTTCTTACTTGTATGAACCTAAGAAAAGGTCATCATTAGGAATGAATTTGGCAGAGATTAGATAAGTACTCCCATTCCACCAATTTAAAGGAAATGAGAAATTAAAAAAACAAAACAACACAAGATGGTTGTTTCCAAATGTAATTAGATAATAGGGCAGGAGAAAAAAAAACTTTAACCTCAAAGTCCTTGTCTTCAGCCAGGACCTGAATCTGAGAAAGTATATGACATTGCTGAAATAATTTCTTTTTCCTTATAACTGCATGTTGACACTCCTGAAAACCAAGGTCACAGAGTCATTTTGTGGGTTAATAAATTACAACTCCAGGTGAATGCACAACATTGTCAGATCTTTTATATGAAAGTTAAGAATCTGACTTTTTAAATAAAGTTATAACCTGATAATTGTAATCAGTGTTTCCTAAAGGACCCATAGGACTTTTGAAATGCTTTTTGAAAGAGCTGCCTTGTTCGAAAGAGTCGTGACCCTCCTTTCATTACTGTTCACTTGGAAATAAGAATTTACATTCAAAATTGTCTACAGAGTGAAAAGCAGAATCAAATTTAAATCCAGAAAGAAATATAGTAATTCTTTACTTTATATTGTTCCAAAATGATGGAGGATCAATTTAGTGGATGCTTACTCAAGAAAATAAGATTTTAACTTTTGATTAGATTCAATTTATTGTTATATGTGCACTTATAGGAAATCTTACATTAAATAAGATTGTTGAAGGATTTGTATTTACAGTTAATAGTTAATTAGATTGGTTAATAAAACCTTAGTCTATAAGGCCAAAGAAAAATTGACATAACATAGGGAAGGATATTTAAATATTAGAAAAAATATTTAAATACTTCCTGTTTGCCTAAGTCCTCTTTCACTATATTATCTGACACTGTTCAGAATACTTCATTTCCTTATTATTAGGAATACATTGATGTGAAAAACACTCAAATATTTTTTTAAAGAATGTTTATAGTCAAAACTGGATACCTCTTCTCAGTAAAACCAGAAATTTTAAGATTGTGAAGTAGATACAGAAGCAACTAACTCCTAGAAGAAATATAGATCTTATCAGCATTATAGGCATAGCTGATGACAAGTTTTAACTGTGGTGTTTAAGTACAGTTAAGCAGATATGATGACATAACCATATTTTAGGAAATAAATTGATCTAAGCTCTCTAACTGTAGTCAACATATCATAGAGTACTAAAGAAGAGTACAAACAGCTTATAAAGGTTTTACTGTATTTACTCATCTAAAACTACTTGGTTACAACACTCTTCTAATTCTCAGATCTGAGTAAATTCATAGACACTAAGCCTTGAATGAAGTTAGGATTTGTTGCTATCAAAGAATCTTAATTGACACAGTCACGTTGTGTACCACTGTGGCCTAAAAGGGTTTTTCTCACTCCCATCTGGTGTTGCCCAGTTGGCCATCTGGTGCATTAGCTATCCATAGGCTCTTCTTCTGAAGGACCTGAACAGCAAGTGAGAAGCTGTCAATTCCACTACAGAATTATCATGGAGGAAGGTCATGATTAGCATTAGAAGCATAGAATTCTAGGTATTTAGAATACAACTTACAAGGGACATGAAGGACCTCTTCAAGGA
>CAUYQU010042748.1:0-10335 GCA_963574635.1 Cheracebus regulus
CAGCTCCCTGATTCAAGCTATTCTCCTGCCTCAGCCTCCCAAGTAGCTGGGATTACAGGTGCCTGCCATTGTGCCCAGCTGATTTGTATTTTTAGTAGAGACAGGGTTTCGCCATGTTGGCCAGGATGGTCTCAATCTCCTGACCTTGTGATCCACATGCCTCGGCCTCCCAAAGTGCTGAGATTACAGGCATGAGCCACTGTGCCCGGCCTTCTTCTCTCTTTTATTCCCTTATAATGTAATGTAAAATGTATCAACTTTATATCATAGTTTTAAGTATTGTTAATTTTACATCATAATTTTGAGTTATGGGGTATGAAGAAGAGTAAATATCACTGAAGGATTTTACCTCCTCTTCCAGGGAAGGGGTTAGTGTTTGATTTTCCTTTTTGAGACAGGGTCTTGCTCTGTCACCCAGGCTGGGGTGCTGTGTCAATGCAAGGCCTCAAAATTCCAGGCTCAAGTGATACTCCCACCCCAGCCTCCTGAGTAGCTGGGACTACAGGTGTGTGCCACTATGCCCAGCTAATTTTTTGTAAAGGCAAGTTCTCACTATTCTGCCCAGGCTGGTCTCAAACTCCTATGTTCAAGCGATCCTCCTGTCTTAGCTTCCCAAAGTGCTGGAATTACAGGCATGAGCCACTATGCCCAGGCCATTAGTGTGTTTTTTGGTTATACACAGAGTAATTGTATTATGTTAGGCAGAATTGTGACCTATTATTTTCTTTATTTGGAAATTAAATATGGTTTAAGGAGATGTATATGGATGCCAAGTTGACTAGGGGTGGACTTGTAATGGTTAATTTTATGTGTCAACCTGGCTGAGACATGGAGGGCCCAGATGTCTAGCAAACATTAATCTGGAGGTCAGGCACAGTAGCTTGCACTTGTAATCCCAGCATTTTGGAAGGCCGAGGTGGGAGGATTGCTTGAAGCCAGGAGTTTGAGACCAGTCTGGGCATCATAGCAAGACCCAGTCTCTACAAAAAATTAACAACAACAACAACAAAATAGCTGAGTATGGTGGTGTACACCTGTAGTCCCAGCTACTCAGAAGGTTGAGGTGGGAGAACCCCTAGAATCCAGGAGCTCGAGGCTACACTGAGCTATGATGGCATCACCGTACTCCAGCCTGGGTGACAAAATGAGACCCTGTCTAAAGAAAAACAAACAGAAAAAAAAAAGAAAAACAAAAAAATTATTCTGGGTGTGTCTGTGAGGGTGTTTCTAGATGAGATTAACATTTGAATTAGATTGAGAATTAATTAAATAACATTTGAATTAGTGGTAGATTGAGTAAAGCAGATTGCCCTTGTAACCTGGGTGAGCCTCATCCAATCATTGAAGACATGAATAAAACAAAAAGGCTGAGTAAGAGCAACTCCTCCTGCCTAACTGCCTAAGCTGAGGCAGTCTTTCCTGGCCTTCTGACTCAGACTGAAACACTGACTCTTCTTGGACCTTGAGCTGGCTGGCTTTCAGTCTAGAACTACACGTCGGTTCTCCTAAATCTCTAGCTTGCTAATTGCAGATCTTGGGACTTCTCAGCCTCCATAATAATTGAGCCGATTGCTTATAATAAATAAACACACACACACACACACACACACATCCTATTGGTTCTGTTTTTCTGGAGAACTCTGAGTAACATATTTCACATTTAAAACAACTTTATTGGGGCACATTTTGCATATCACATAATTTACTTTTTTAAAAATTTTATTTATTTATTTATTTATTTTTCAAAGGTGGGGTTTCACCATGATGGCCAGGCTGGTCTTGAACTCCTGACCTCAGGTGATCCACCCACCTCAGCCTCCCAAAGTTCTAGGATTACAGGCATGAGCCACTGTACCCAGCTTTTATTTTTTGTAAAGACGGGGTTTCACCATGTTGGTCAGGCTGGTCTTGAACTCCCGACCTCAGGTGATCCGCCCACCTTGGCCTCCAAAGTGCTTGGATTACAGGCGTCAGCCACCATGCCTGGCCAATTCACTTTTTTAGAGTGTACAATTTGATGACTTTTTTTTTGAGACAAGGATGTTCTGTCACCCAGGCTGGAGTGCAGTGGCATGATCACAGCTCGCTGCAACCTTCATCTCCTGGGTTCAGGCGATTGTCATGCCTCAGCCTCCCAAGTAGCTGGGACTACAGATGTGCACCACCACACCTGGGCTAATTTTTGTATTTTTAGTAGAAACGAGATTTCACCATGTTGGCCTGGCTGGTTTTGAACACCCGACCTCAGGTGATCCACCCACCTTGTCCTCCCAAAGTGCTGGGATTACAGGTGTGAGCCACCGCATCCAGTAAATTTATGTTTAACATTTTTAAAAATTTCCAGGCTGGGTGTGGTGGCTCATGCCTGTAATCCCAGCACTTTGGGAGATCGAGGTGGGTGGATCATCTGAGGTCAGGAGTTTGAGACCAGCCTGGCCAACATGGTGAAATCCCATCTCTACTAAAAATACAAAATTAGCCGGGTGTGGTGGTGCATGCTGTAATCCCAGCTACTCGGGAGGCTGAGGCAGGAGAATTTCTTGAACCCAGGAAGCGGAGGTTGCAGTGAGCCGAGATCACATCATTGCACTCTAGCCTGGGCAACAAGAGCGAAACTAAGTCTCAATAAATAAATAAATAAATAAATAAATAAATAAATAAATAATTTAAAACATTGCCAAACTGTTTTTCAACGTGGCTACATCATTTTACATTTCTACCACCAATATATGAGGGTTCCCATTTCTCCACATTCGCTCCAACATTTATCTTTTTTATTATGGTTTTTCTATTAAAAACAAGCCAATAAACAAAAAGGTTTTTTTTTTGTTGTTGTTGTTGTTGTTGTTGTTTTCTCAGTTTTTACAGTTTTCTTTAAACATAAAATTTGCACAGAAGTTGTCTACTCATTTTCTTCGCTGCGTAGCCTGACATTGGGGTTGGTGACTCTGATGGCCAGCTGGGCAGCTCTTTCCATGACAGCCTTGCGGTTCTTGGAGGAAACATTGTGAGCGATCTCGGCACGGTAAGATTTGTCGCACAGAAGCAGCACTTCCAGCTCCTTGGCGTTGTGGACCAGGAACTTACGGAAGCCACTGGGCAGCATGTGCTTTGCTTTTTTGTTGTTGTTGTTTCCATAACTAATGTTGGGCATCAAGATCTGGCCCTTGAACCTTCTACAAAACCTGTTGTCAATACCTCTGGGTTTCCGCCAGTTACGCTTAGTTTTGACACATCGGTCAGACGCCAGATGAACGTCTTGATTCTCTTTTTGACGATCTTTGGCTTCACAAGGAGTCTGAGGAAGGTTTTTCAAAGAGCCCTGGGGAGACCGATTTTTGAGAGGTAAAAGGACCCTCCCTCAAAACTGACCGCGTCCTCCACTGGGTAGGGGGCGCTCCAAGACAGGAACTCTTCTAGCCCGTCGCCTCTCCATATTAGCGAGATCTTCGTTGCTAGGAGACTAGACGCGTCTTTCCGCTGGAGCGCGCAGCCTCACAGATAGCCGGGCCCTCTTTTTATTGTTCGAGGGCTGAAATCTCTGGTCCCACAACCTCCCACAACCAGGGGCAGTTCTGGAAGACCACTTTCTAGGGACATTTTTCTTCTACGCTCTGTAACGCGGGCCGAGGCAGGCCGAAGCTTCTTTCCCGGATCCAATCACCTGCCCCGCCATGCCTAAGAAAGAAAAAAAGGCCAAGACGCCCCTGTCCGATGAGGAGCAGCTGCTTCTGTTTCAGCAGAAGTTGCTGGCAGAGGAGGAGATGGCCAAAAAGAAGGAGAGGCTCCTCAGCCAGTTCTTGAAGGTGATGGCCTTTTGCGTTATGTCCTGCCAAACCCCATCCTCCCCCTGTGCTGGCCCTGTCACTGAGGAAACCTCATTTCATCCCAACCTCTCCTCCGGAAATCCTGAGACCCAGATATACTTAGATTTCAGGCAACATTGTTTGGGAGGCGAGGGTGTTCTCTGCAAAGCATGGAGAGGGTGCGTAGTATACAGTTTGGCAGTCTCTATTGAATCCCAGAACTAGGACAGTAGGTCCTGTCAGCTGTCCCAGCTGTCTGGAAGGCTGATACTCTCCCTGGAGATAGGTCATTACAAACAACATCCTACTCTGATGCTCCCACCCTGAAGGAAATTTACCCTTGCCCTCCTTAAATGCCATCAAGCTGTTCCCATGGAAAAAAGGTAAGGTGTCATCTGACAAATTAAGTGTGATCTTGTTTGTTGTATTGAAAGGCCCTGACTTCCTGGAGGTATATTTATTCCTTCACACAGGAGAAGCTGGCCAAGGAGGAACACAACAGTGCTCTGAACCTTAATAAGATTAACACACAGTGGAGAACCGTCCTTCGGGAGGTCAAGACCAGAGAGCTTCTTAAGGACATTGAGATCCTCAGCCAAACATTTGAACGAGTGGTGGACTGTAAGGACAATGTCATCAAGGTAAGCACTGTTTCCAAGGAAACCTTGAGTATGGCTTCCTGACCTCTTCTCTTAATAGAATGAGCCTAGTGAATTAATTAATCCATCTTAAACCCCTCACAAGACACAGGCTGTGAGAAAGCCAGGCTATTGGTAATAACAATTTTCACAGAAATGAAAAATAGAATATTGGGCTGTCTTTCATCCCTTTCTCTCCCTTAGAGGAGCCACTCTCCTTGGTCATCTACTGCCTGAAACCAGTACTATCCAATAGTAGAGTTGTAAGGCACAGTGGACATCACCCAGTGACTTGAAATGAGTCCCACACCTTCATTTCAATGTCAGAAGGCTCACTTCCAGAGGGGAACTGACTTGCCCAAGGTCACAGAGCTAGCCAGTGAGAAAGCCAGGACTCCAGCATGTGTTTCTTGACCTCCACTCCAGTGTTCCATTCAACCAAATTGTTTGGCCTCTTGATTCAACTTCAGTGGCCCTGGATAATATTGAGAAGATCTCCATAGGTAAGAGCAGTTCTGGATTTCTAAGCAATTCAATCAGCCATCCTTTTGCTCTTGGGCAGTTCTTGAGTTCTTGATTCCATCCTATCTTTTCTTCTAAGGGATTTTCTGTACCCTATCTTCCATCTTTTAACATTCTGCTTCCATTTGCTGCCATCTCCTTAGTCTTTTCCATTTCATTTATTTATTTATTTATTTGTTTTGAGATGGAGTCTCACTCTGTCACCAGGCTTGAGTGCAGTGGCGCGATCTTGGCTCACTGCAACCTCCGCCTCCCAGGTTCAAGTGATTCTCCTGCCTCAGCCTGTCCAGTAACTGGGACTACAGGTATGTGCTACCATGCCCAGCTAATTTTTGTATTTTTAGTAGAGATGGGGTTTCACTGTGCTAGCCAGGATGGTCTCCATCTCCTGACCTTGTGATCCACCTGCCTCAGCTTCCCCAAGTGCTGGGATTACAAGAGTAAGCCACTGTGCCTAACCAGAGTATTTTCCATTTTTAACAAAACAAAGCCCACAGTAATGGCAAAATGTACATTGCCAACATGGTATTCCCCCTCTAGAAAGCATACATTTCTCTTTCACAGCCTAAACCCTGAGGGAAAAAGTTCAGCAGACCCTGGGCAGCTTCAAGAGACATATATTAAGAGTCCTAAGGCCAGACGCGGTGGCGCACACCTGTAATCCCAGCACTTTAGGAGGCCGAAGCAGGCAGATCATGAGTTCAAGAGATTGAGATCACCCTGGCCAACAAGATGGAACCCCATCTCTACTAAAAATACAAAAATTAGCCAGGCGTGGTGGCACGCACCTGTAAGTCCCAGCTACTTGGGAGGCTGAGGCAGGAAAATCACTTAAACCCAGGAGGCGGAGGTTGCAGTGAGCTGAGATCGCACCACTGCACTCCAGCCTTGGCGACACAGCAAGACTTCTGGGTGACAGAGCAAGACTCCATCTCAAAAAAAAAAAAAAAAAAGTCCTCAAATTTGCAATAACCATTATTCATTAGAAGTCCATACCCCACCACTTATACCTTATGGATTTTTTTTTTTTGAGATGGAGTTTCTTTTCTTTTCTTTTTGAAATGGAGTTTTGCTCTTGTTGCCCAGGCTGGAGTGCAATGGCACAATCTCAGCTCACCGCAACCTCAGCCTCCCAGATTCAAGCAATTCTCCTGCTTCAGCCTCCCTAGTAGCTGGGATTACAGGCATGCGCCACCATGCTGAGCTAATTTCGTATTTTTAGTAGAGATGGGGTTTCACCATATTGGTCAAGCTGGTCTTAAACTCCTGACCTTGTGATCCGCCTACCTCAGCCTCCCGAAGTGCTGGGATTATGGGAGTGAGCCACCGTGCCCGGCCAAGGTATGATTTTTGACACAAAAAATTTGCAACCTCCAGCATGAATGGGTTAAGGGAAGCTGGCCAGGTTCACCCATGAGACAATTAACTTTTTCCTACACACAGCCTTACAGCTTATGATAACAGTCCTTGCTTAGGTAAATCACACACTGTTAATATTAACCACCTTCAGGGTCATTTCTTGTTTTTTTTTTTTAACTTATTTTTTCTTTTTCTTCTTTTTTTTAAGAGATGGGGTTTGGCTGGGCACAGTGGCTCACACCTGTAATCCTAGCACTTTGGGAGGCCGAGGTGGGCGGATCACGAGGTCAAGAGATCGAGACCATCCTGGCCAACATGGTGAAACCCCGTCTCTACTAAAATACAAAAAAATTAGCTGGGCGTGGTGGTGTGCGCCTGTAGTCCCAGCTACTCGGGAGGCTGAGGCAGGAGAATTGCTTGAGCCCAGGAGGCGGAAGTTGCAGTGAGCCAAGGTCACGCCACTGCACTCGTGCCTGGTGATGGAGTGAGACTCTGTCTCAAAAAAAAAAAAAAAAAAAAAACAAAGAGACGGGGTTTCACGATGTTGGCCAGGCTGGTCCTGAACTCCTGACCTCAGGAGATTCGCCCACCTCAGCCTCCCAAAGTGCTGGGATTACAGGCGTGAGCCACCGCACCTGGCCTTCAGGGTCATTTCTGAATAAGACTGCACATATTAAATGTGCAAATGTTAGTGATCCTCACTCAGTATCTCTACTTCTTTGCTTCCCTTTTACCCTGTATCCCACAGCATCTGATTTCTAGCCCCTCTAGGAAACTGCTGCGGTAAAGGCTGCCAGTTCAGAATTGTGGCTATGTTTCATTATTTAGTCTTTATGTAACCTGACCTCTCTATGACACTGACATTCTTGGTCATGCCCTGGATTTTGAAACTCTCCTTTGGCTTGCATGACACCATTCTGTCATTTTTCCTACCTCTGGGACATAAACCATTCACTCCAGTGAGTTTATCTTGCTCTCTCCATCCTCTGCACTTTGGCATTTCCCAGATTTCTGAGTCTGGCCATCTCACCCTTTAACCAGTGTTCTAGGGCCAGACAATCTTATTACCCTGGCTTTATTGTATTGTATTGTATTTTGTATTGTATTGTATTTTAAGACAGAGTCTCTCTTTGTTGTCCATGTTGAAGTACAGTAGCACAATCATAGCTCACTACACTCAAGCTCCTTGGCTCAAGTGATCCTCTCACCTGAGTAGTTGAGACTACAGGCTGTCACTACTACTGGCTAAATTTTAAAATTATTTTTAAATTTTTAGTAGAGACAAGGTCTCGCCGTGTTGTCAAGGCTGATCCTCCCACCTCACCCTCTGGAGTAGCTAGGACCACAGGTGCACACCACTTCACCTAACAAATTTTAAATTTTTTGTAGAGATGCAGTTTCACGACGTTGCCCTTGCTGGTCTTGAATTCCTGGCCTCAAGCAGTCCTCCCACTTCGGCCGCCCAGAGTGCTAGGATTACAGGCATGAGCCACTAGGCCCAGTCCATCCTAGATTTTGCATGTATCCCTGACCTCTGTTACTAAGAGTTGTACAAGTCATCTGCTTTAAAGTAGTTTTCAAAGCTATACCTTGCTCTCCTTTTCCATTATCCTGCTGTAGTTGAGACCTGGGTATCATCTCTAACCTAAATTATTAATACTAGTTTCCTGTTTTCCACCTTTCACACTAAACTGCCTCTAGATTCTGACAAAACTACTAGGATTATCTTTCTTTCTTTGTTGAGACAGCGTCTCATTCTGTCACCTAGGTGGGCACAATCTTGGCTTACTGCAACCTCTGCCTCCCGGGTTCAAGTGATTCTCCTGCCTCAGCCTCCTGAGTAGCTGGGTTACAGGAGTCTGCCACTGAGTCTGGCTGATTTCTGCATTTTTAGTAGAGATGGGGTCTCACCACATTGGCCAGGCTGGTCTCAAACTCCTGGCTTCAGGTGATCTGCCCACCTCGGCCTCCCAGTGCTGGGATTATAGGTGTGAGTACCAGGATTATCTTTCTAAAGCAGAAATCTAATGCTGTTACTCTACTCCTTAAATACATAGTGGTTCCCCTATCTACAGGAAAAAAATCCAAACTCCATAGTAAGAACATCAAAGCCCTTCAAGATCTGGTTCCTACCTGTATTTTTCATACAGCCAGCCTTGTTTCTTACCTATGCCTTTGCACATCCTATTCTCCGTATCTGGAATTCTCATCTCCATTTCTTCTCCAGTTGTTCTGGCAAACTTTCTTTTTTATTATTTTTATTTATTTTTTTGAGATGGAGTCTCACTCTGTCTCCCAGGTTGGAGTGCGGTGGCGCAGTCTCGGCTCACTGTGACCTATGCCTCTTGGGTTCAAGCGATTCCCCTGCCTCAGCCTCCCCCATAGCTGGGATTACAGGCATGCACCAATATGCATGGCTAATTTTTGTATTTTTAGTAGAGATGGGGTTTCACCATGTTGGCCAGGTTGGTCTTGACTCCTGACCTCAAGTGATTTGCCCAGCTCAGCCTCCCAAAAGTGCTGGGATAACAGCCGTGAGCCACTGCACCCAGTCCTTTTTTTTTTTTTTTTTTTTTTTTGAGACAGAGTCTCACTCTGTTGCCCAGGGTGGAGTGCAGTGGTGTGATCTCCGCTCACTGCAACCTCCACCTCCCAGGTTCAAGTGATCCTCCTGCCTCAGCCTCCTGAATAGCTGGAACTAGAGGCATGCCACCATGCCAGCTAATTTTTGTACTTTTAGTAGAGATGGGGTTTCGCCATGTTGGCCAGGTTGGTCTCTAACTCCTGACCTCCGGTGATCTGCCTGCCTCAGCCTCTCAGTGTTGGGATTACAGGAGTGAGCCATGTGCCCAACCATCTGGGCAAACTTTCATTCCTCCTTTCAAGAGTTGATACAGATGACATCTCTTTAGTGAAGGCTTTCCCAGTGTTTAGTCAGATGCAGGCACTCAATCCTTTATATCTCATTGTCACTCAATAAATCATCAACCTTACAGCAATTTCCATGTTACGTGGTGGTTTTCTATTTATGTAACTCTTCCTACTAGACTGTAAGCTCCTTTGGGAGCAGTGGGCATATCTTTTCGTCTCTGAATCCTCAACAGCCAGCACAGTGCTGATACATAGCAGGGGTTAGGTAAACATTTGTTGGCCAGGTGCGGTGGCTGAAGCCTATAATTCTAGCACTTTGGGAGGCTGAGGAGGGTGGATCATGAGGTCAGGAGTTTTAGATCAGTTTGGCCAATATGGTGAAACCCCATCTCTACTAAAAATACAAAAATTAGCCTGGTGTAGTGGCATGCACTACTCAGGAGACTGAGGCAGAAGAATCGTTTGAACCTGGGAGGCAGAGGTTGCAGCGAGCCAAGATCACCCCACAGCCTGGGCAACAGAGTGAGACTCCATCTCAAAAAATTGTAATTTATTGAGTGAGTGAAGGGTCTTCCATTATCAGAACCTATTTAATGGGATCCTTTTTTCATTGTAAACATATAAGGTAAAAGCTGTCTCTGTGTAGAGGTCATGGTAGTTTACAGTGAGCAGACTCAAGGTGCCTGGATCAGGTGGGCAATTCTGTAAATGCTTTTCTGTTTAATCTTGTTTCACTTTTTTGAAGGTAATACATTCACGTTATTCAAAATTCAAAAGCAAAAAAGGTTATATAGAGAAAAGTTCCTTCCCACCAGTGCCTTCCAGGTACCCAGTATTCCTTCCAATAATTCTAGTTTCTTTTTTTTTTTTTTTTTTTTTTTTTTGCAGATGTCTGGCGAATACATTTGTGCCTGTGTATGTTGTGTGGCTTGAAAAATTAATGAGAGTTTTTTTTTTTTAGAGGGAAAGAAGTAGAATAAAAGAGAAAAAAGAAAAAAAGAAAGAGGGAGAGAGAACAAAAATCTTGCTCTATTGCTCAGGATTTCATTTAAATCTGTGAAATGCTTATGCAATTACTAAAAAGTGATTTACTTCCTATTATGTGATCACTTTTAGAATAGGTATAATATTGAAAAAAT
>CAUYQU010042750.1:0-20230 GCA_963574635.1 Cheracebus regulus
AATCACTCCCCAGCAATTGCATAGCATTTCACAGGTTTAAATAAAATATTGGTTGGCTGCTTATTTGTTATTTTCATCCCCTATTCCTTCCTGTCTCCATTGTTAAACACAATTATTGGCATAAAAGAGGTTTTTTAATACGCGTTTTTAGACTGTATTCTAGCCTGGGTAATAAAACAAGAATCCCATTCTCTCTCCTTCTTTCTCTTCCTCTTTCTTTCTATCTTTCATTCTTTTTTCTTTCTTTTGCTGTTTCTTTCTTTCTCCTTTTCTCTCTTTTTCTAAAATCTCTTCCTCTTTCTTTCTCTTTCATTTTTTTCTTTCTAAAAAAAAAATAGTTTTATGTAATTAAGAGCCTCACATGCTTTTTGCCCTTTAGTTCCTTTTTGGTTTGTGTAGCATCTGCAACATAAGTCCTGAACTTACAAATTTTCCTTTTTGCCTGAATTTCTGCAACATTCATGCAGCTCTGACTTGCAGTCATCCAGGATTGGCCGTTGGCTAAATCTCTCATCTAGTGAAATGGTATATCCAGCCCAGTTTTCCTCTCTAAAGAGTTTAAATTCACAGCACATTAATTGATATCACCAGAACCTGGAAACTTGCAGGTACTCTGTGTTCTTGCACATGGTCAGGAAAATTTGTCTGGAATTTCAGCAGGTGACTTTACTCTTCATATATATAAGGGATTTTCAGCATGCTTTGTGGAGTTACCTCTGGGACCTTCTTAATAGTAAGCTCTTTGCAGAGCAGAAATGATTTTGCAAACTGGATCTTTGGATAAGCATAGATGAAATAACTGTAGTTTTCCTGAGAACTCTATTAGGATGTGCTTGCTAGCTGCTGTAACACATAGCTGCCAAATCTTAATGGCTAATATCAAATTTTGTTTCTTATTCACGTGATAGCACAGTCTGGGTCAGCCTCTCTAGTGGATGGCTCCCCTCCAGAAAATAACTCTCCTCCAGTGGTTGCTCAGGAATTCAAACTCCTTCATCAGTTGGCTTTTGCAGTGTTGAAGTCCCTTACTTCCCATTCTGCTGAAAAGCTGTGAAGGTGTGAGCTGAGAGTCTTCTAGGAGATTTTAGGGGCCAGATTGGGCAGTATCATCCTAGCCTTAACTGTGTAACTTTATGGAGCAAGGGATGCGGGGAAGTTGTCTTGTGTGCCGAGAAAGACGAAATGGTAAGGTGAACACTGAGGCAGTCTCAGCTGCAAACACCATCAAAGGGCGTTTCTTCCTCACTTGTACACCTGAACTGATGGCCCGCCCCTAGACAGCCACTTATCAGCACAGCTGATGGGCTCCTCTTCTCAGGCAACCAGCAGAGCCCTCTCTTTCTTGCTTTACCCTCCTGGTCTGGATGAAGACAGTGACTTAGAGTGGAGGAATCTATTCTTTAGGTGTGATAATGTTATGACTGCTCATTTGTTTTTTATTTTTATATTGCCTAACTTGCTCCATTGAAGCCCACAAAAATGTGAACTTGGGGAAAATTTCCTCTTCTAAAGATGAACTGACCAAAGGGTCTTTTAATATAGAAGGGAACCTACCTTCAAGGGCAGTTGAGGCCCACAGCTCTTCACTGGGATTGCTACAACCCCATAAGTCTGCCCTTTCTATTCCCTTCATGGCTTCATGGGAAGGTAGCATAGAGGTCTAGGGTTTGAGTCCTGGGTCGGGCTCAAGCTGTGTGACCTTGAGGTGAAATAAAATTAACCACATAAAGCCCTAACCCAGTATCTGGGATTTAGTTCTTAATAATTTAGTGCTTGTTATGATCTATTATTGAGAAGAAAGGGGTTCGCCTCAGTGACTGAACTGGCTCATGACCATGATATGCTTGGGACTCTCTAATAATTTAAAACTTTTTTCTGTTTCACTCAACTTTATTGAGGTATATAACTGACATGTAAAAATTGTATATATTCAAGGTTTGTAACATGATTTGACACATGTATACATTGTGTAATGATCACCACAGTCCAATTAACCAACATATTCATCAATTATTTTTCTTCATGCCCTTCCTCTTCTGCCCCAGTTCACTCTCACTTTTCGATTCTAAAATGAGACCCCTGTCTCAATCAGATAATTTTTTCTTACTGAGGGAATCTCAAAGGTCATTCTCAAACTGATTCATGAAGACATACAACATATTTTATTTGGCTTGCCATAATACTGAAAATAAGCCAAAACTGACAGGTAAATATCAGGAGTTTCCACCTAAACATATGAAGTCCCTTTTTCTAAAAAAAAAAAAACAAAAAAGGAAGAAAATTTTACAATGATAGACTTATATGCCAGCTGGGACAGAGTCACTGGGGACTGAGTCTCTTCACCCTCTAGGGTGAGCCCTGTCTGCTCATTGTAGCTCCCACCACTACCTCTCTTTTTTTTTTTTTTCTGACACTAAGACCAGCTTGGAGCAGTCACCATTGATCATTATATTTGCACCTTGTTTGCTGATGGTTGAGGGATACCGTTTCCCTTATGAATAACTATATAAAAAAGAGAGAATAGCAAAAGATATGCCTAAGGTGTTAAATGCATCACAGAGGTGGGAGAAAGCATAATTCTTTGTGAAAGTGAAGATGATTCCTGCTTTTAAGTATAAAGCATGTGTCACTTTTGAAAGAATAACAGCCAGTGTGCTTCAGTCATTCATGTTACCAGTTTGGCCCTGAAGGCAATTGAGCTTGTCACCCAGGAAGAAAAGCTCTCAGCTGAATGTAATTAAGTGCCAGGATAGGTAGTGCAGTCAATATTATGGGAAGTCTAAAGGAGGGCTTTGTGTTTTTTGTTTTGTTTTGTTTTTGTGTATTTTTTAGAAATGGGGTCTTGCTCTGTCACCAAGGCTGGAGTGAAGTGTTGTGATCATAGCTCACTGCAGCCACAAACTCCTGGGCTCACAGGATCTTTCCACCTCAGCCTCCAAAGTAGCTGGGACTACAGGGTGCACTACTACAGCTGGATAATTTTTTAATTTGTAGAGATGGAGTCTTGCCATGTTGCCCAGGCTGGTCTTGAACTCCTGACCTCAAGCAATCCTCCCACCTTGGCATCCGAAAGTGCTGGGATTACAGACGTGAGCCACCATGCTCGGCCTGTGTTTTTCTTGAGATGTACAGTGACGTTTTTCATTTTTCTTTAGAGCCATGATTTTCTTTCATTTATTTAAATTTTTATTAAGAAGAATACTCCTTTTAAATGCCAACCAATTTTGCAGATTTCCTGCATGATAATAGTAATAATCTTAGTATCTTTTGATTTGTGGATCAAGAAAATATATATGTGCACAAGGATTTGAAGATTCTTTTAAATTTTGCTGCAACCCTGCAGCCATTTGCAGCTGATAAGTTAAAGAAACACTTGATGTCCAGAAATTCCCTTTTTATTTTTAATTAAGAAACTTTTGGAGAACACCATGGAGATTAAGAAGGTCTTATAGAAAATATAACCCGATTCCTCATTTGCAGATGAAGAAACTGAGGCCCAGTAAAAAGTGAATGAGATCACCCAACTAAAGCCAGAACTCAAATCTACCTCCCAGGGCTGTGCTTGTATGCTTTGTGTCTATACATTGTCAGGGTGAGGTTTGCCACTTAGAGAGCTTTTGGAAGTGAATTTTCTATCAGGGTTGGAGACCAAAAGGAGCATCACATGGTTTTTCATTTTCAAGGCATTAAAATTAAAGAAATTGGATTTAAAGTATTTCCTCACCATGGAAGAGAGAAATAGGAGCTCTTAATTGTGGAACATAGAATATTCCATGGTGATAAGTTGTAGATTCCAAGAATAGAGAGGAGATCAGGGGTGAGGGAAAAATATAATAGTAATTTTTCATAAACAATATTGTAGAGGACATTTGTAAAAACAAAACAAAATGTGACTTGAGGATGCCTAAATCTTGATCAAACACATTTGGAAGAGTAAATTTTGCTATTTTAGTCTAGACAGAGAGTAGACAGTTTCAGCAAATCTAAAATTCAGCAGCTCTAAATGAAAAGCTGGAATGTGGTAATCAGTGACTTGGTTGGCAGAGAAACATTATTATACTGAAAACCCTTCAATAAGGGGATTGAAAGGGTGACATTGGGTAATTAACATCTGTGTATCAAGTTCAGAGCTAGAGAAAGGAAGTAGCTTCATATATTTGATAAAATTGTGACTTGGAGTAGCTAAGCTACAGGATTTTTTTTATTTAAAAGTTTATATAAAGTGTGTTACCTTGCATATTTTGATTATGTTAGAGTTGAAAATGAGTACCAGTGGAGTGGTGAGAGGCTGCAATCACATACTGCTGGTTGGAAAAGATTGTGACCTGAGTGCTCAGAGGGCAGTTCCTTAATGCAGATCAAAATAACAAAAATTTGTATGACCTAAAACCTTATAATTTAATTTCCAGGATTTTATTTCCAGTATATCCACTATAAATCAGTGACTGGGATGATAACAACAGCACTGGCTATAATGACAAAATGCATAAATTAGAAACAAACTAAATGCCAAACAATAGGGAAATGCCCAACAATTGGCATATCTTCATACAGTGAAAAATTATGTAGTCACTCCCAGTATTTGGGAAGATTATTTGAAGATAAATAAAGGAATTCATAAGATTACTAAATATGGAAAAAAAACCACTACATGATATGATTCAAAATTTTGAAGTATAATGATTATAGATATAAAGGTAGTAAAGCTATAAGAATGTCATCAATGGCCATTACTGGTGTTATGGTCATATGAGACAATGACGATGATAATAATAATTATTATGATTTTAACTTTTATTTTAGGTTCTGAGGTACAAGTGCAGGTTTGTTACACAGGTAAACTTGTGTCATGAAGGTTTGCTATACAGATTATTTAATGACCAGGTATTAAGCCTAGTACTCATGAGTTATGTTTCCCAGTTCTCTCCCTCCTCCCACACTCCACCCTCTGAAAGGCCCCAGTGTATGTTGTTTTCCTCTATATGTCCATATGTTCTCATCATTTAGCTCCTACTCGTAAGTGGGAACATGCTGTATTTCTGTTCATGCGTTAGTTTGCTAAGGATAACAGCCTTCAGCTCCATCCATGTCTTTGCAAAGGACATGATCTTGTTCTCTTTCGTGGCTGCATAGTATTCCACGGTGTATACGTACCATATTTTCTTTATCCAGGCTATCATTGATGGGTGTTTGAGTCTATGTCTTTGCTGTAGTGAATAGGATTGCATGAGATTATTCTCCTAATCTATATTTTCCAAATTTTCCTTATATATAAAGCTATAGCAATGTGTACTTTAGTAATTAAAAAACCCAATTCCATAATCAAACAGAAATTTCTTCTCTCAGTCAAAACTGGCTTCAGTTCTACTGGCTACAGAACAGTTTATTATTCCCTCTACCAATGAACTATTTAGCAATTGTCTTTAGATCTTACACAAATACCACTCAAATATGTCTAAGAAACATATGTTAAATGATCTGTATAAAGTTCTTCTAAGAGGTCCAGGATAAGCAACACAAAAGCAGTCTTAGAAGCAAATGATGCAGGTAGTGCTTTTAACATATTCCAACATGATAACAACTTGATTATCGTTGGCAGTTTGCTTTATGTTTAATTTAAATCTACTATTCTTCATTTCAAAGAAGAAATTCTGTCTGCAAATAACAAAATCCTAATATTTTACTTTGATTGCTCCCAAACAATTCTGTGATTTCAATTTTTGATTGAAAAACATCAAAACGTCTAAACAATGCTAGAGTTTGAAGGAACATTTGAGATTATATAACCCAATCTCTATTTACAGGTGGTATAACTGAGATCCAGAGAAATAAAGTGATTTTTCTAAGGTCACACAGTTAGTCAGTTCCAGAGATGCCTACATAAATGTCAGCCACCCACCATGTCCAACAACACCTAGAAGGGCTTACATGTGTCCTCCAACAACAGAAAAGAAACTAATTGTTAACAGATAATCACAAATACAAAATGGCAGAAACAGGATAACAAATATCCCTTTTCTCTTCCCAGTAGGCCCACTTTTAGCTCCCTATGGGTAGTGTGAGCTGCTTCTTTCCCTGGTCTCCTGCCTCTTTCCTTTTACTGCTCGTCTGTTCTTCACATCCAGGTCAAGGGTAAGAAGTCGATCACTGATGACCACCAGATGAGATGGCTCCATAATCCTTACTGCAGGAAGTGTTTGGGTATCTCAGATTCTTCTGAGTGGATCATTTATAATGTCCATGCTCCCCAAAGTACTATACAGACTTAACACAATTCCTATCAAAATTTCAGTGGTGTTCTTCACAGAACTAAAAAAAAAAAAATCCTAAAATTTGTATAGAACCATGCACACACACAAAAAAAACCCCAAAGAGCTAAAGCAATACTGAGAAAGATAAACAAAGTTGGAGGCATCACATGTCCAAATTTAAAATTATAGTACAAAACTACAATAATTAAAACAATATGATACTGGCATAAAAATAGAAACGTAGACCAGTGGAACAAATCAGAGTGCGTAGAAATAAATCCTAACCAACTAATTTTTAACAAGGGCACCAAAAGGACATGATGAAAAACAATATTCTCTTAAATAAATGATGCTGAGGCCAGGTCTGGTGGCTCAGGCCTGTAATCCCAGCACTTTGGGAGGCTGGGGTGGGCATATCACGAGGTCAAGAGATGGAGACCATCCTGGCCAACATAGTGAAACCTCGTCTCTACTAAAATACAAAAATTAGCTGGGCGTGGTAGCACACACCTGTAGTCCCAGAGAATTGCTTTAACCTGGGAGGCGGAGGTTGCAGTGAGTTGAAATCATGCCACTGCACTCCAGCCTGGCACCTGGCAACAGAGCAAGACTCTGTCTCAAAAAGAAAGAAAGAAAGAAAGAAATGAATAAAGCTGAAAAAATTAAATTTCCACTTGCAAAATAATGAAATATTATCCTACATAATACAAAAAATCCAAATTGATAAAAGATCTAAATGCAAGACTTTAAACCATAAAACTCATGGAAGATAACATGAAAGTTCCTGAACACTGGTCTTGGCAATGACATTTTTTGGACATCACATCAAAAGCTTAGGCTACAAAAGCAAAAATAAATAAATAGGACCACATCAAACTACAGAGCTTTGCACAGAAAACACTCAGCAAAGTGAAAAGGCAACCTGTGTATCGGGAAAAAAGTTTGTAAACCACATTAACTGATAAGAGGTTGATATCCAAAATTTATTTAAGAATTCTTACAACTCAATTGCAGAAAACGAAATAACCTGATTAAAAAGTGAGCAAAGGACTTGACTAGATAATTCTTAATAGAAGACCTACAAATGACTAACAGTTATATGAAAAAATACTGAACATCACTAATCATCAAGGAAATGCAATTAAAATCACTATGAGATATCACCTCACACTAGTAAGTTTGGCTATTACCAAAAAGACAAGAGGTAACCAATGTCGGTGAGGGCGTGGAGCCAAGGTCACCCTAGTACATGATTGGTAGAAATGTAGATTGTCACAGCTATATGGAAAACAATATGGAAGTTCCTAAAGAAATTAAATATAGAACTACCACGTGACCCAGCAATCCCTCCTCTGCATATACCTCAAAGAGAGGAAACCACCACCTCATACAGAGATCTGCACTCATGTGAATTGCAGCATTACTCACAATAGCCAATATGGAAACAACCTAAGTATCCATCGACAGACAAATGGATAAAGAAAATGTGTGTATATGAAATACAATTCAGTCTAAAAAACAAGGAGATCCTGCCATTTGCCATCACATAGATGGACCTGGAGGACATTAGGCTAAGTTAAGCCAGGCACAGAAAGAGAAAGAATTGCACGATGTCACTTATATGTAGAATACTTTTACGAAAGAACTTATATACCCAGACAGTGAAACAGTGGTCATCACGGGGTTGGGGGAGAGGAAATATGGAGCTGTAGGTCAAAGGATGCAAAATAGCAGATATGTAAAATATATATAGAATAGCTTAAAGAGCTAACATACAACATGAAGACTAAAATTAAGAAAATTATATCAGGGATTTTTGTTAATAAGTAGAAAATAAATAGATTTTAGCTGCTCTTGCCACAAAAAACTAACTATGTGAGATGATAGATATGTCAAACTGCTTCACTATGGATTTATTTTACTATCTACTTATATCCCATAACATTATGTTGTAAACCTCAAATATACACAATAACATTTATTTTTAAAATGACAAGTAAATCCATACATTGCTCTGTTTTCACACGGTAAAACCTCACTGTTCTATTTATATGAAAAGGATCTTTTAAATATCTCTATATTCTACGATGGAAAGACTTACATGATATAATGTTAAATGGAAAAGAGAAAGGTAGAGAAAAAGTCACATATTAAAAAAATAATGAGATGATCAGGGATATCTGAATGCGACTGAATATTTAATACAATTAAAAGAGTTATGGCTAATTTCTTTAGGCATGAAAATAGCACCATAGTTGTATTTTTTAAGAAAAAGAATCTGTGTTTTTGGAGATACATACTCAAATATTTTCTGGTGACATTATCGGATGTCTGGAATTTGCCTCAAAATAATCCAGGATGTGGTTTGGGAAAGAGGGTGGGTATAGATTAAATGAGGTTGTCCAAGAATTGATCATTGCTGAAAGTGGGTGAGGAGTACATGGAGGTTCATTATACCATTCTATTTTTGTGATTTTTTGTATTTTCCATAATAACAATATAAAGAACTCCTATACGATGTTTAATGGAAAGGGCAGGAACTTGAAACCCCTGAGTATTCAGGGTTTAGAGAGGGAAGAATGAAGAGGGTGAGGAGAATTCCATTCTGTGGTATCATAAATATTTCTTGACTGATTAAATGATAAATTACAGGTATGAATGAATTGATAACCAAACCTGATTCTTCCAATTCTAGTGCAAGGCACTTTCCACTAAAGTTCAGGTTAACACCTCTTGTAAAACAGACTACTTACCACCTGAAAGTTTCAAGATTGGGGTTTCTTGCCTGTTTGTTCGACATTGTATCACATGCTTTGTCTTTCTGAAACAGCAGAATTGAAGCTTCCTTTTATCCTCCAAGCAGCTGTTTTCTGTAGATGGTTGATTAATATTTTTAAGGATACAGCTTGAGTTAGCGAATAGCACATACTGTGAAAGCTCATAGACTGAAAGGCTGTCTGTTTCTCATTCTTGACCCCTGCACCCTGGAGAGGAAGCACTCTAAACTACACCCTTAATGAGGGAAACAATAGTTTATATTGCTTGGAAACTTGTTTGGAAAAGTTTCAGTATCAACAGAGACCAAATATATAAAGAGCTAGAGTTGTAGGTATCTGATGCAAAGATGAAGAAAGAGGCAACTGAATTCAAAATCTGATTCAGAACAATTCTCTTTACCCTTAGAACAAAATTGCTCTTTAGCTTGTCATCCTCAGTTAATGTACTCCCTGATACCCTTGTGCTTCCCACACCTGTCATTTCCATTACTTTGTGATTCTTTTCATTCTCGTTGGATTCCTCGCAGTAGCCTTTACTTCGTTTATTGTAACCTCAGCACTTAGCACAGCACTAAGTGCATAAGTGTTAAATAGTAATTTCTTGATTGGATACGTTAGATAAATGTCAATGGAAACAAATAGAGGTTGTAATCCTCATAGAAGCAGAGAGTAGAAAGGGGTGAAGGGAAGACTAGGGGCACCGAGGCTGGGGCTGAAGGGAAGGGAAGGGGAAGATGATGGCCAAAAGGTACAAAATCTCAAACAGGAAGAATATATATGTGTTCTTGTTTTGAATTCTATTGCACAGCATGGTAAACATACTTAATAATAGAGTATTGTACATTTCAAAATTTCTAAGAGAGTACATTTCAAATGTTATCACAAAAAATGTTAAGAACTGTATTTGTGGTGATGGATATGTTAACTAGCTTGATTTAATTACTACACATTGTATTCATAAATCATAACATCACTTTGTACCCGTCAATTTACACAATTATAAACTGTTCAGTGATAACACACACACACACAATCCTGAAGGTGAGGAAAACAGAATCAGAAGACAGAAAGGGATCTGAGAGGCAGTGCCCACTTTTCACCTAAGGATTCTGAAACCAAGGGAGGCCCACTGACTTGCTCATAGCCACTATGGCAGGACCAGATCTGGGTGCTCATCGTCTCTCCATAGAATCACACTACTCTTTGCTTGGCGGATGGCAAATTGGCAGTGAATTTGCGGACAGAGACCAGGAGGATCCATGAGAGGGCACCGGGCATCTATGTGGACATCTTCTTGGTATGTGAAGTGATGGATGCTGGTCTACCGCAGCTGTGAAAGGAAAGAGAAGAAAGAGGGTCATTAATATCATCAGAACTTTAGAGGAATCCTCCCTGGATAGTAAGAGGAGATGGAATTAGGACTGGTCATGGAAACCTTTGTGATCTGGGTAAAACTTGCCTTTCCTACTTTCAAGACCATCCCTTCCTCTCTCTTTCATTTGCCAGGACCCCAGGCTATCTGCCCTGCTCATGGTGCAACATCTTTAACTTTCATGTCCTAGCTAACGTTGTTCCCCATAATGCTCTAAAACCTTCTTTTCTTTAAGCCGAGTCTTCTATAATAGAACACTGTGGACTAGGTGACTTAAACAACAGATATTCCCTTCTCAAAGTTCTGGAGGCTAGAAGTCTGAGATCGGGGCGCCAGGATGGTCACATTTATGGCAAGGGCCCTCTTCCTGGCTTGCAGGTGCTGGCTGACTTCTTGCTGCATCTTCACATGGCAGAGGGAGGAAACTCTGGTGTCTCTTCATCTTACAACAGCACTAACTCAGTATAGGGGCTCTACTCTCAGCACCTCATCTAAACCTATTAATAATACCTCCCAAAGGCCCTGCCTCCGGATACAATTGGACTGGGATTACGGCTTCAATCTATGACTTTAGTGGGAACAGAAACATTCAGTTCATAACAGCTTCCCTGTCCTTTGTGCTGCTCTTCAAGACCCGGAGGCTGCAAGGGAAGAGATGCTAGTAATCAGTGCTGAGGTGTAACGGCAGATTATCTCTCCTGCATTGTTAGTTTCCCCTTCATCACACCATCTTGCTGTTATTTCCTCCATATTTAACAACAGTAACAACAGCAAACCTCTCTTGACAAGCCCAGCACCTGAGTTGGCAACTCTGCTCCACATCTGTAACAAAACTTCTAAGTGACAATATTCACAGCAAAACTCACTGCCTATAATTACCCCTTTTCCTCTTCTTTCCTAAGCTCTACCAATTGGGAGTCTGTCTCTATCATTCCTCTTTTCAAGGAGTGTCTTGTCAGTTCCTCTGATTGAGGTCACAATAGTCTCTACATTGATAAAGCCAGTAGTAAATTCTCAGTCCTGAGTTTATGTGACTTATCGTCACTGACACAGTCGATCATTTTGTCTTCCTTGAAGAACTTTTTCTAGTTTGCATATTGTATACTTGCCTCTCCATTTTTCTAGTTCTTTCTTTTTCCCAGCCTCTTAATGTTGAAGGATCCTAGGATTCAGTGCCTAGGTTTCACCTCTACGCATCTACACTGGGTGATTTTATACAGTTTCATGACTTTACAGAAAACCTATAACCATATGATTCCCAAATTTATATCTTCATCCAAAGTATCTGCTTTGGATTTCAAACTCATGTATCTCACTACTTAATTGACCTCTCCACTTAGTTGAGCTAACAGAAAATTTAAATTCAACTTGTGCAAAGGGAACAGAAGAGCAAGTCCAGAAACAGATCTCACATGCAATCACTTAATTTAGGAGCAGGGTAATATTACAGTACAGGAAAGGGATGGTCTTTTCAATAATTGTGAGGGTAATCTATATGGAAAAAAAGTGAGTCTCAACCCATATCTTATACCATAAGCAAAATCAGTTCCAGATGAATTTCTGGTTTTAGTATAAAAAAGAAAATTATTCAATTCCTAGAATATAATACAGGAGAAATATTTATAACATTGGGGCAAGGAGCAATTCCTTCATTAAAACACTAAAATGAAAAGATTGATACATTGGAGTGCATTATAATTAAAGACATCATGAAGGGAGGGAAATAGCAAGCCACAGATTGGAAGGAAATATTTGCAGAACATACTTGCAGCAAAGGATTCATAGTCAGCATATGCACCAGTTTCCTGAATATCAATAAGAAATGACAGAAAGCTCTTTTACTTACCCATTGCCTCATAACATACGACCTCAAAACTCAGTGGCTTTAAAAAAGTAATCATGGCCAGGCACAGTGGCACATGCCTGTAATCCCAGCACTTTGGGAGGCCGAGGAGGGTGGATCACAAGGTCAGGAGTTCGAGACCAGCCTGACCAACATGGTGAAACCCCGTCTCTGCTAAAAATACAAAGATTAGCCAGGAGTGGTGGTGGTGGTGGGGTGGGGGCACCTGTAATCCCAGATACTCAGGAGGCTGAGGCAGAAAAATTGCTTGAACCTGGGAGGCAGAGGTTGCAGTGAGCCGAGATTGTGCCAGCGCACTCCAGCCTGGGTGACAGAGTGAGACTCCGTCTCAAAAAAAAAAAAAGTAGCCATGTTATTTTTACAATTTGTTAGTTTTACAATTAGGGCAGAGCTCAGTGGGGACATCACATCTCTGCTCCACATGGCATCAGATAATCTGGCTTGATTGGGATTGGAGAATCCACTTCCAAGACTGGCCATTCACATGGCCCACAAATTGATGTTGGCTGTCACTTGGGAATCCAGCTGGAGCTGTTAGCCTGGGACCTTAATTCTTTTCCATATGATTCCTGAGTTTCCTTGTAGCATGGTAGTTAGGTTCCAAGTGAGAGGACACAGCAACTGTCAGCCCTCTTCAAGGTTAGGCTCAGAACTGGCAGTGCATCATTTTCATTGTATTTTACTGATCAAAGTAGTCAATGGCTCAGCCTAGATTCAAGGGGCTGAAGAAATCTACTCCACCTCTCAGAGTATATTGAGAATGGCTGCAATGAACTTGTAGCCACCTTTAATCTATCACAGCAATTAATTAAAAGATTCATAGACAACTTGAACAAGTACTTTGCAAAAAAAAAAAAAAGGATGTTCAAATTACCAATAGGCATAAAAATGTGCTCACCCTTTGTTATCAGAGAAATACAAGTTGTTATCAGAGAATTACAAGATAACACTACAGACCAATCAGGAAGGCTAAAATGAAAAAAGCAGACAAACAAACCTGGTAGCACAACTACTGGGGAGGGTGCAGAGCCATATAAACACTTCAAATATTGCTGGTGGAACTTTAAGTTGGGGCATAATGCTGGGAATCGGTTTTGCGTGATCCAGCAAGTCACTCACATGGCTGCACGTTGGTACTGGCCATCACTTGGGAATTCAACATGAATTAGTTTTGTCTGTTTTTGAACCTCGTATAAATGGAATTATACAAAATAAACTCCTTTGCATTTAACTTTTGCTTTGATTCTCCACCACGACTCTTTCCTTATGGTTGTCTGGGCTTCCTTATGGCATCTTAGCTAGGTTCCAAATAAAAGGATGCATCAGACATACGTATATATGGATAGATACCCAGGGCAGATGCACATATACATGCAACAAAAGTAGGTACAAGAGTGCTCGTGGCAGCAGTATCAGTAATAGCCCCAAATTGAAAACAAGCCTAATATCCAACAATTGAATGGATAAATAAGTTGTGATGTATTCAAACAACAGAATAATGCACAACAATGGAAAATATATGAACAATTGTTCTATTTAACAATGTGAATGATTCTCACAAAGTTAATGCTGAATGAAAAAAGTCAAATGCAAGAGTTGATATTGTGTAATTCCATTTACATGAAGTTCATAAGCAGGCAAAACTGATCCATGTTGATGAATGTGAGAATACAGTTATCTTTGGGATGGGTGATAAGCAAGAGGTGTATGAGGGAAGCTTCTTTGTTGGAAAGAATATTCTATTTTTGATCTTGAGGTGTGTACCTTGGTATGTTCTTTGTGTACAAATTCATTGAACTGCCCACTTAAAATGTGTTCATTTTTCCATGTATTCATTTAAACTTAAGAAACCAACTTGCCTAAAACAGAACTTCTAATTATCCTATCAACACCTGCCCTACTCACAATCACTACTCATAAGTCTTTATTTTTAAGATGGAGTCTCGCTCTGTCCCCCAGGCAGGAGTATAGTTGCACCACCACAGCTCACTGCAGCCTTGACTCCCTAGGCTCAAGCAATCCTCCTATCTCAGCCTCCCAAGTAGCTGGGACAACAGGCACACACTACCAAGGTTGGCTAATTTTTTTTTGTGATGGAGTCTCGCTCTGTAGCCCAGCCTGGAGTGCAGTGGTGTGATCTTGGCTCACTGCAACATCCACTTCCCAGGTTCAAGCGATTCTCTTGCTTCAGCCTCCCGTGTAGCTGGGACTACAAGTGCATGCCACCACACCCGGCTAATTTTTGTATTTTTAGTAGAGACGGGGTTTCACTGTCTTGGCCAGGCTGGTCTTGAACTCCTAACCTCATGATCCACCTGCCTCGGCCTCCCAAAGTGCTGAGATTGGAGGCATGAGCCACTGCGCCCAGCCTTTTTTTTTTTTTTTTTTTTTTTTGATTTGTAGAAATGAGGTCTTGCTCTGTTGCCCGGCCTGGTCTCAAACTTCTAGGCTCAAGCAATCCACCCATCTTGGCCTCCCAAAGTGCTTGGAGTATAGGCTTGAGACTTGGCTACTGACAAATGTTTGAGTTAGTGGTTTCCCTGTCCTTTGTGTCATCACTGACTTCACCCTCTCTTCCTCTCACATCCCAAATTCATCTGTAAATCTGGCTGGCTCTGCCATTAGCAAGGGTCTAGATTCCCACCACTCCCTCCTCCTCCACCAGAACCATCCTGGTGCAGGACACCTTGTTTGCTCACCTGGGTTAATGCCATAGTCTCCTAACTGGTTTCTCAGCTTCTACGTTATTCCCCTACAGGCTATTCTTGGTGCCACAGCCAGATGTCCACTCACAACACAGGCATTTTATGGCCCCCTCTAGTGGCATCCATCTCACTCAGAGTAAAAGTCAAAAGTTCTTACTGCAACTTACGGGGCCCTGGAGAATATGGCTCCATTTTCTCTCTAGTTTCCTTGAATCCTTTCTCCTCCAGCCATTCTGGTCCCCTTGTTCCTTGAACACAGTAAACACACTCTCCCCAAAGGGCATTTGCCCTTCTTATTCCATTTCCTCTTCCTGACCACTTTTCTCCTAGATATCAGCAGGATGATCACCCCTTTTAAGTGTTTTCAGACAACACCTTCTCAATGAGACTTGCTGTGACCACCCTAACTGAACTCATCCTTCCCCTGCACTCCCTTGCCATGCTTTGGATTTCACATTTGCACTGATTACTTTCTAACA
Source organism: Cheracebus regulus (assembly GCA_963574635.1). Lineage (NCBI taxonomy): Eukaryota > Metazoa > Chordata > Mammalia > Primates > Pitheciidae > Cheracebus > Cheracebus regulus. The sequence continues at coordinate 15,449 of CAUYQU010042750.1, forward strand.
AACTATATATTTCTTCCTTATTTAATATGTTTATTATCTGTTGTTCCCTTGTATACAAACTCCGTGGGGGATTTTGAAGCCATTTAAAATTTGGGAAGCTCTAGTTTTGATCATCCTGGTTACAAAATGCTTTACGTCTTGTTATTGAGTTTGATTTTACTCTATGGGTTGGCACAGTATGTACTATTAGCCCCTATGTTTTTGTTCTTGTTGCTTAACAGATAAGGAAACTAGGGCTTAGAGTCCAAGGTTACAAGCAGGGCCAAGACTTGTATTTTGGTCTTTAAGGGTTTGGCTCCAAGACCAGTGCTTTTCCTGCCATGACACGTCATCCCCCACGTCAAACAGCTGTAACTGAAAGGCAGATGACAGCACTGAAGAGAATCTAGCCAAGGAGGGGGGACAAGGAGCACAGGGAGTGACCAGGACTTAATTTAGATATGAAGCAAGATGGCAGAGGAGTGTATGGACATGAATGTGACAGAGCCTGGCTAAGTGATAACTAGCCCATTCTCTCCATGGGCCACTGTTGAGTCAAGTAAAGACAATCTTGGCTTTATTCTGAGTCCTGAGATCAGAAGTGGGGCAGGAGAAAGACCCTCTCCTTCAATTTTATGGCAGAATTCCTGGATGATGGCATCATATTCCTTGTTTTGTTGGTACCCACAGAACTCTTAGGGCTCTCAGCTATCCCAGGGATTCACATGAGAATGAAGTCTAGATTTCTAGAGACTACTTCACTTTTTTTTGTACTCTTTCCCCAACTTTCCTTCTAATCAGGTTTGAAATTGCTTGCAACAAAAGACATATATTGAATAGGACCAATAGTGTAAACAAAAAAGATAAATACCATATGTGGCAGTGTGGGGTGTAATAAGCCAAAAAATCTTTGTGCATGGATTTACTGCAATTGGAACATTTGCTTCTGATCATCCTGGAAGTGGAAGAGAAAATGAAAAATACCTGTTATGCCTGAGTAAAACTTGCCCCACATTTGGTTATTCGAATATGGGATTTTTAGAGGGATACAATCTAAGAGGAACTTATCACAAAAATCCTATTGAAAGGACATTAAATTTCTGAGTGGATTTTTATTTTTACAGGCCTACTTTCAAGCATTTTTTCTGCTCCCAGATGAGTGTACTGTTTACCCAATTGCTTCCTCTAGACAGCAAAATGCATTACGCTTGGGTCGTGGGTGTTCAGGGAGGAGTGTTTGCATTGCGGGGCCACCTTTGAGCTTCCACTCCTGCCTGTCCTCCAGAGACTCTTAGGACTCTGTAATTCAACACTTTCTAGTGCATCGTATCTTCAGTGCTTCTAATCTGTTGCATTTTTTTCCCCAGTTAAACTTCTCGAGGATTGAAATGCCTTTTACTTTTTTGGTACTCCTTCAATGCTAAGCCCCTATATGATTCTCTCTCTCCTCTCCCACCCCCACCCCCAGGCTCCACTGAAGAATTGGTACTGGCTCCTGTCTGCCTGGAACACTCTCTCTCCATCATGTTCCACATCTTTATTAAAATGTTACCTTCCCAATGAGCCCTACCCTGGTCATCATATTTGAAATTGCACCTCCATCCCTACCCACAGCAGCCTTTTCTTTTTGCCCTATCACCCCTTACCTCTTAAGTAACCACTTTACTTATTTATGTCTTTTGCTTATTGTGTGTCTCCTTCTGGAATGCAAGATCCATAAGCCCATATTGCAGGGAGCAATGACTGATAATTTGCAGAAGTGATGAGAGACTCAATCCCCAGATTGAAGAAGTCATCCCAAGTTGAATAAATAAACATAAATCTAGGTGCATCACAACACAATTAGAACACACCAGAGATAGATAAGAATTTTGAAACTAAGCAAAGAGAATGAGAAGTTTCTTAAAAACAAATATTAGACTGTTATAAAATTTCTCATTAGCAATAATAGAATCCAGAAGACAAGAAAATATCTTGAAAGCATTTGGGGGTGGGATGGGGGACATGGAATGTAACTGTCAATGTAGAATTCTGAATTTGCTAAACTCTGGCTACTCAAACTGTGGTCCAAGGACCTGCAGGACCAGAATCACCTAGAAGTGAGTAAGAAATGAAGAATCTACCCCAGACCTACTACAGTTTAACAGGATCCCTGGTGTTTCAAATGCTTATTACAGTTTGAGAATCCCTGATGAGGCGAACTGTCATTCAAAGTGAAAACAAAACAAAACAAATTCAAGCAAAGAACAAAAGAGAGCTTTGCTGAAAAATCACTTCAATAAGAAAAAAAATGGAATCCATAGGAGAGAAGTGGGATGTGGGAAGCAAAGAAATTGGTAAATGTGGTAACTCTAAGAAATTGCAGACATAATCCTTGCCTTCAGGAAGTTTATCATAGTGCTGAGAAGAGGAAAGCAAAACACACAGAGGGTCAGGGGTACCCTGAGAGTAGTCAGGGAAACTGGATTTTAGTCCAGAATTGTCTCTCTTTTTGTTTGTGTAACTTTAAGGAAGCTTTTAAATCTCTCTCGGCCTCAGTTTCTTCATCTGTGAAAGAGTTTATCTAGATCAGTGGTTTTCAAGCTTTTTTGACCCTGACCCATAATAAGAAAAACATTCTATATCTATACCCAGTTCTTTATATGACTGTATATAAATAGACATGCTTATTAAAATTATGCTTTCCCTTTTTGTATGCAATGCACTCTGATATTTTCTATTCTGTTTCCTTTATACATTTTCTGATGTAGTGTTGATTTTGAAGATGAGAATTTTTAAGAGCTTCCCAGGGAGTCCAGGGCTTAGCCAAGTTTGAGAATCACTGTTGACAGAGACTCCATATACTGAAGGCACCTCTGCAACTGGAAATAGCTTTTCCCAGGCCCTGCTCCCCACAGCCATTGCATAAAACTGCATTCGTGTATGTAAAGACACATACTTCGCTAATTCCTTCTGACTGCACTGAAGAGAAGTCCTTCTTTCTGTACATGGTTCATGCTCACCTTTCCATTGAGCTTTGGATCCTGTTGTTTCTCCTTCCTTGAGAACTTTGAAGAATCACTTACCACCTTTTTGCCCTTCACTTTCACTGTGTTCTCTCTACTGCTAACTCCATCTCATACACATTCCAACATGCTCTCATCATTTGAGAGACACAACTTACTCCATCTCTTTCCTCTTCTGTAGTGAAACTTCCTGAGAGCTCTATGCATACTAGCTGCATCCCAGCTCCAACCCCTCATCAACTAACTGCACTCTTCTTTCCACACCTGCTTCTTTTTGCCCACTAACTTTGAATAACCATTGCTCACGATGGCTCCCCTTGAATCCCACACAAGTTTCATTTGCTGTTACCCAGGTTTGTACGTAATGATTTTGCATCTGATACAAGTAATTTGTTCTTCATTCTTGAAGTGGTCCCATATTTCTGGGTGAATTAATTATGTCATCATTTTTATGACTGCATTAAATTTAAATCTAAAAAGTCAAGAATCAAGCCAACCAATGATTATGAAAACAATTAAATCAACACCACCAGATTTTTATTTAATGCTGATTGTGTGCCAGGTTCCAAAATAAGAACTTTACATCAGTCATCTCAATTTATCCTCAAAGGTACCCAATGATACAGGCTCTTCCATTATTTTATGGATGAGGAAAACAAAGATTACAGAAGAGCTGGGTCATTTGACTAAGATCTCACAGCTAGTAAATGATGAAACTAAAAGTTGATGCTGAGTCTGTCTGATTCTGGAGCCATGCTATTATCTTCCTCTCCTGTATTTAGAAATATGGATGTTTCCTTAATGAAGAAACAGATGAAGTGTCTGTGGCTAAGTTACTTCCTTTCTCTGAACTTTATTCGTCTTATCTATAAAATGACTATTTCAGGCTGAGAGAGACAAAAAGCAGCAAGCACAGGAGTCCAAAAGCCAAAGGAAATGTGGAACCCTGGAGGAGATAAAAGTCTAATATTACTGAAACAGACAAAGGAGAAGAATGATTAGAGATGCACAGAGGGGCCAGAGGGAAAAGAGCCTTGTATCTGTGTGAAGGAATCCAGAATTTATTCTGAGAGCGTGAGAAACTATTAATGGGTTTTAACAGAGGAATGACACCAGTAGATAGATGAGCATTTTTAACCTGTTATAGAGGCAGTCAAGTGGGAAGTGGACTGCAGGAGTTAGATTGTGGGCAGGAGTCATCTGGCTTCAGCAGTTACTGTGTGGCGGATGCATGGGGGTGATGGCAGCTGGATGGATGACAGCCACAGTCAGGAGAAACTTAAAACACAGAGTGAACAGGATAAATAGGATGTGCTGGAAATCTGAAACATGACAGTATTCATTTTCTTAAAAGAAGTGTAAACTCTAATCCACTCCCCACTCCCCAAGTAAATTCTAGAGTAACAAACACATTTAGAAGATCTAGAATCTAGATGAAAGTTTCCAGGTTTTGGACTTCTTTTTTTTTTTTTACAAGACAGAGTCTTGCTCTTGTTGCCCAGGCTGGAGTGCAATGGCACAGTCTCGGCTCACTGCAACCTCTGCCTCCTGAGTTCAAGTGATTCTCTTGCCTCAGCCTCCCGAATAGCTGGAATTACAGGTGCCTGCCACCACACCAGGCTAATTTTTTTGTGTTTTTAGTAGAGACTGGTTGTCGCCATGTTGGCCAGGCTGGTCTCAAACTCCTGACCTTGTGATCCGCCCACCTCGGCCTCCCAGAGTGTTGGGATTGCCACCGCGCCCGGCCCAGCTTTGATTTGAACTTCTTTGAATGTTGGTTTCCAATTCTGCAGTTTAT